>CM035196.1:8423183-8433774 GCA_020233015.1 Callinectes sapidus | reverse complement strand
AAAAAAAAGATAAAAATGCAATAAGAAAATAACACGAAGCTGGAAATAAACGGAAGATTCAGAAGACAAAGATGGGAAAGAGAAAGAAAAGAGAGAAGTTGAAGGAAGAAGAAAAAATAAATAAGTAAAACAACACGAGAGAGAGAGAGAGAGGCATTAAATGTAAAACGAAGACGGAACACATACCTGAACACACACACACACACACACACACACACACACACACACACACACACACACACACACACACACACACACACACACACACCGAAAGAAAGAAAAAAAAACAAGAAAAAACACGAAAAGCATTAAATATAGAACCAAGAAGACACACACTGAAAGAAACAAAGAAAGAAAAGAAAGAACAATAAGAAAAAGAAAAAATAACACGAAAGAAACATTAAATATAAAACCACGAAGACACACACACACACACACACACACACACACATACACACACACACATACACACACACACACACACACACACACACACACACACACACACACACACACCACGACACCTTGGGGAAGATAACCACCACACACTTCGTCAGGAGGGCGCAGATCTTAGCACCTTCAGTAGTCAGGGAGCCGTGAGGTGGGCGGGGGGGGGGGGGGGGGAACCACTATCGCCACCACCAACCAGTAATTGTGGCGACAGGGACAGAAGTAGCTTAAGGAAGATTACGTCTGCCTGATGCCCTCTGCTGCATATTAATAGAGGTTATAATTGCTTATCTACTACAAGAGGGGGGGGGTTAGGAGTCACAATGATTACCTGGCAGTGGGGGGGGGAAATAACTGGCTGGCTCTGTGGTTATTGGGTTGTGTGGTGAGGTAATGGGAAGGGTTCGATGTTTGTTGGTGTGGTGTGTTGTGGTGATGTGGTTAGGTTAGGTGTGGTTTAGTGGTGTGTGTTGGTGTTGTAGTGTGTGTGTGTGTGTGTGTGTGTGTGTGTGTGTGTGTGTGTGTCTGTTCCTGTTATATATATAGCTAAATTTGATGTATACCCAAACTTTGTCAATAAACTACTACTACTACTACTACTAATACTACTACTACTATGTGTATGTAACTTATAGAAACGTAACCTATCCTAACTAAACCTACCCTCCCTCCCCTCTCTCTCTCTCTCTCTCTCTCTCTCTCTCTCTCTCTCTCTCTCTCTCTCTCTCTCTCTCTCTCCTCCCTCCCCTCTCTCTCTCTCTCTCTCTCTCTCTCTCTCTCTCTCTCTCTCTCTCTCTCTCTCTCTCTCTCTCTCTCTCTCTCTCTCTCTCTCTCTCCGTAGGTGCTGACATCCATGATAATAAACGCCAATACAAAGGTTAGGTTATTTGCATGGCGCATTTTAATAGGTGATTTAACATAAGTAATATTAGCGAGTCCGGAACGGCGCGCTGGTGATAAGAGGGCAGGACGCTGTGGACTCATGAATGGAGGCTCCCCCTGGTGTTATTTATCGGACATTGTTATCTACGCGATGTCCTGAATAGTAATGCAAGAGATAATGAGAAGGGGTAATTGAAACAAGTAACTCTTAACTCCTAATACTTGTTGTACTTGTGTCTGTGTTTGTGTATGTGTGTGTGTGTGTGTGTTTGTGTGTGTGTGTGTGTGTGTGTGTGTGTGTGTGTGTGTGTTATCAGGATATGCTAATAATTCTAACTCTTTCATTACGCAGAAAAATGTTCCTTAACTTAGACGTTTCACTAAAAAAAATAAATAAACAAAAAGAAAATAAGATAAAAGCATTGTTAAAAATCCCTGTGTTTGAAAAATATAACTATGTGGTCGTGGTGATATAGTAGTAGTAGTAGTAGTAGTAGTAGTAGTAGTAGTAGTAGTAGTAGTAGTAGAGAAACTAGCAATACCAGCAGTAGTATAATAATAACAATAATAATAACGAATTTTATAGTAACAGTAACAATATTAACAACAACTCGTGATAATTAAAAGATGCGAAACGGAGATCATATGGCGCCGCTGGTAATGGAAACAGCGGCGGTGGTGGCGGTGGTGGTGTTGACGGCGTTAGCAGTGGTGGTGGTGGTGACACAAACATAGCGTGTGTATGTCCCAAGTTAGCGTGCATAAGGGAAGGTTGACGCTTGTATGTATGGCGGCGTGGTGATAAGGTTTGTGGTGGTGGTGGTGGTGGCGGTGTTGGTGGTGGTGGTGATGGCGTGTGGTGTGATGGCGTCTTGTCATGAACGGCTTCCCCCCAACACGATCCACGCACCGATCAAATTACATCATGATTGTTTGGGGTTTGAGAATTTCTCTATTTATTCGTTTATTCTATTTATTTTGCTTTAATTCTCTATCTATTGTTTGGTTTTTGTGTTTTTTATTTCGTTTTTTATTTTGTTATTGATAGTTTTTTTTCTGTTTATTTATATTTTTTTTATTTTTCTACTTTTTCATTTATATATTTTCTTTATTTATTTCATTTATTTTTCGGTATAATCTCTTGTTTTTTTTTTCTTTCTTTTCTTTTGTTATTGATATTTTTCTGGTTTAAGAATGTTTACTTGTTTCGTTTATTTTGATTTCCTAATATTCTTTTTTATTATTTTTTTTCCCGTTTTCGTAATTATTCCCTTTCATTGCTTTATTTCCTGTCTTTATTCCCTTTTAATTTAGTATCGTGATTATTCATTTGTAGTTTTCCCTCTTCACTATTTTTCTTTATTTCATTTTCACTTTTTCTGTATCATTTCCTTCCGTTAAAAGAAAAAAAAAACATTGCACTCGTTTTCTAACATTTTTACTCATATTTTTGTCATTTATTTCTTTCCTCATCATTATTTTTTTCATTTATTTCTTTTGACCTTCCATTGATTAAAAAAAAAGGAAATATTCCCTTTTATATTTTTCATTACCAGGATTTTTTTCTTTCGATAATGATGGTGGTGTTGACTGCGTTATTAAACAATTTATTCATGTATTCTGTATTACTATTACTATTATTGGTGGTGGTGGTGGCGGTGGCGGCGGTGATGTCGGTGGTGGTGATGGTAGTAGTAAAAACAGACAATGAAGAACAAAAAAGCACCAAAAAAAGATGAAAAAGATTATATTCATATCAAAATAGAATAACTACAATATATAAATTTCTACACACACACACACACACACACACACACACAACACCATAACTCAAAACACCATTATCAGGGCAGCGGGTGGTGATTGCGCGCTGTGAGGTGGTGTGATGATGGTGGTGGTGATGGTAGCGTGGTGTGATTGATAAGGGGTAATGGTGGTAATGGTGACAGTGGTGGGTGGTGATGGTGGTGGTCTGGGGTCGTAGTTGCGGTGGTTTATGATTTAATGGTGAGAGACTGGAATAATGGTGAACTTCAGCGGCAGGAATGAGGAAGATGATGAGGAAGGAAAGGGAAGAATAGGGAGATACTACAATTACCACTGATAAGGAAGAAGAAGAGGAAGCCAAAAATGAAAGAGGAACAAGAGAGAGGAAAGAATTCATAAAAATAAGAATAGAAACTGGATAGAAATTATGAATAGACGACAGAAAACAAGGAAAAAAATAAGGAAAAATAAGGAAAAGGAGAAGAAACTAAAAATTGAAAGAGGAACACAAGAGAGAGGAAAAAATCATAAAAAGTAAAATAGAAACTGAAAAAAAGATGATGAATAGACGAAAAAGAAAAGGAGGAAGAGAAAATGAAAGAAAAGGAGGAGGAATAAGAATAATAATATTAGTAATCTACTGTAGTTATAAGGAAGGAGAGGAACCAAATATTAAAAAAGGAACACAAGAGAGAAAGAAAAAAATCATAGAGTAAAAATAGAAACTGAAAAAAAGATGATGAATAGACGAAAAAGGTGAAGGAGGAAGAGAAAAAGAAAGAAAAGGAGGAGGAGGAGGAATAAGAATAACATTAGTAATTTACCGTAGTTTGCGTGTTCACCCTCATTAAAGCACAAAATAGGAACCAATCACCACCAGACAACTAGACTCCACCACCACCACCACCACCACCACCACAACCAAACACGCACCATCATCCCAGTCTGAAGCACCATACAACCTCCCTACTTCACCTCAATCCACCATAACCATAACCATTGCCATAACCATTCTTCCTTCCCCTCTTCGCTCCCTCCTCCACTACTTTCCCGCCTTGTATCTTCCCGTCTGTACCTTCCACGTCTTGTTCATTTCACCACAGTAACTCTCTCTCTCTCTCTCTCTCTCTCTCTCTCTCTCTCTCTCTCTCTCTCTCTCTGCTTTTTTTTTTACAAGTTATCATTTTTTTCCCTTCAAAGATAATAATGTAATTTCCGACCATTTATCTTTCATTTTTCTTACATTATATTATATACTTTTTAGATTAATGCATCCCCTTTTTTTTCCCCGTGTATTAATTGTACATACATTAGTCCTGTTCTCGCTGATGAGTTATAATATTAGCGTAGTTAGTCTGTGTTTCCTTAGCGGGAGTGTGGCGTTAAGGTATGAGAAAGGCTGATTGGTGTGGTGGTGGTGGTGGTGGTGGTGATGTGGTAGAGGCGACACACTTTGGTCATTCAGAAACCCTTTGCTCTCTCACCACAGCTATTTTTCAAGGCTACAGAGACGATTGGCAGAGTTTTCAAGAGTATTTCTCCAGTTAGTAATGTAGAAATCTTGTCAGTCTGCCTCTCGAACCGTAAAAACACCTCAAAAAAACTCGAGTAAATCTTAAAACTTTTTTGGAATAGTGCAAGTGAAGGAAAGAAATGTTTGAGAATATGAGTCTTATTAGCCACTCCAGTACTGGGACGCGTTTTTATATTTATTCTGATTATTGTCAATTTTCTACAGCTTTAGAAACTTATATGGTAATTAAAATAGTACAGACTCTGGCCATTAATTTTTTGAGTTCCATAGACCCTTCCTAATGTCAATAGAATTTATACCCAAAACTCGTGGTAAGAAATGTGTCCCAGTGCTGAAGAGGTTGAGGGAGTGAACGCTTGTGAACCTCTGTGTCACCGCTAACTCTTTGTCTGATGATTAAATGAAAGTCAAACAAACAACACTCCACCTCTCAAGTGAACAGGATAATTTTTTGAGCTTCCTTGATGACAGAATTGAAGCAAACAGTCTCACTGAAGCTCATAACCACAAAATTAACGCTGATGATGCAACGAAAAAAATATATAGTATCTTCTGATAATAAAATGAAGCGAAAACACAATAACACCAACATCACACACAAAAAAAATTATAAACAGATGCAATGACAACAGCGACACACTCATCACCACCACCACAAACACCACCACCACCACCGCTACATCATAAAGCAGGAAGAGGGACAGGATTAGCCGCACCACCACCGTCACCACCACCACTACCACCGCCAAACAGAAACCTATCAACTCCACAACAGCGGGATAATAGACAGAGACAAGCGGACAAACCCAAATCAGCGGTCCATCCTTTGCCTTCCTGTCGCCACTCGCCCATTGAAACATCAGGCCGCCGCGGCGATCCCCCGTGACTCCCCAGTGGACAGAGGGCGGCTGCTCCAATGGCCTCCCTCCGCTAAGCCCGAGAACTGCGGTTAATCCGTTCATTATCCACCGAACGTGATACCAAGAGCGGCGGGCGGCGGTGAGCGGAGGAGCAGAAGGGGAGGGAGGTGGCGCGCGCTGGTGTTCGTGTGGTGGTCTCGCTGCTCGCTTCACCGCAGCCTCCTCCGTTCCTGTCTGTTTTGCCCGTATGCTTAAACACTTTGCTCTCTCTCTTTCTCTTTTTCATTTCCCAAAGGCTCCAGTTGAAGATGGTCACGTTTTTTAAGGGTATTTTAATGTTTCTGGTAATGGATTGGTGATATTTCTGGTTTGTTTAAGGAGAAAGTGTCTTGAAAATCCAGCTAATCGTCTCAGTGGTCTTGGAATATTGTTGTGGTGAAGGAGTAAAGTGTTGAAGACTAAGAACCACTCCTGCCTGTCTCCTGTACCGTCGCTGACATGTAGAGGTGAGGCGCAGGGAAGATGTCTGCTACGCCTTGCTGGGAGATAAACACAGCATCCACTCACCTTGTTCACAGCGATACCATGCAACCACACACGCCCCACCACCGCCTCGCCACTCCCCACCACCGCTGCTGTTGCTATTCCTGGTGGTGGTGGTGGTGGTGGTGGTGGTGGTGGTGGTGGTGGTGGTGGTGACTCGCCTTGTACCCTTACCCTCGTGCTCGCTGCTTAACTTCTAAACTGATGCACGTAGCGGCGAGGCGTGCAGCGGCGAATGTAAAACAAGGTGGTTACATATTCATGGCACACACGACATGGCTTCCTTGCATTGCTCTCCGGGAAATGATGTACCGTCGTCACGCATCACTCATGGGTGAAACTAACCCTCCGCCACCACCACTACCACCACCATCACCATCGCCACCACCACCACCACCACTATCATCATCATTATGTGCAGGTGTGGTCTATCTGAAGTGTCTATTATGCATGTTAACCCCTTCAGTACTGGGATGTATTTCTACCTTCAGTTTTGGGTACGATTAGATGATTTTATTGATATTAGGAAAGATATATGGAGGTCAGGGGATTAATGGCCAAAATCTTCACTATTCTAATCCCCCACATAAGTTTCTGGAGCTGTATAAAATCGCCAAATAGTAAGAGGAATAGTTCATGAAAATGTGTCACAGTACTGAAGGGGTTCACCATTTGGGTAGGAACACAACGGTGAAAATTGGTGAAATAGAAGCTACACATTTTTCACCCTCCCTTGTCTTGTCGTAAATCACCAGGTTATCTCAGTGAAGGCAGAGTGACAGGTAGAGTGAAGGTGTGCAAGGTCAAATGCATCTGTGCCACACCTGATAATGGGGCCACACCTGTGTCACTAACGCCACCCACACCTGCAATGTCCTTCACTTCAGTCCGCGAGTCACTTCACTTCACACACGCGATGACAACACAGTGCCACAAACGTCATCACGAGTGCCGCACATTACCTTTAATTAGTGCCACGTGCGAACACCTCTGGCCAGCGGGGAAGCAGTGGCGCCCATACCCGACAGAGCGTCACCATAAATCATACAAACATGCCATTGCTTAACAGTCAGTGCCACCTCCGCCCGCCGCCGCCCACCCTTCACGCTCACCTCACCACACTAATACATGCAAAACACCAGGTAAAGCACAGCAGCTGCCACTCCACACCGCCACACCGCCACGCAGCACCCTGGACGTGGCTGTGGTGAGGGCAGCAACACCGTCACCACCACCACGGAGGGAAAAGCGCGTAACTCACTGATTGCTTTGGCATCTTGAACAATTAAGACAATGAGTGCCTGCGTGAACACGTGCGGGGAAGTGACGTGACTCGGCCAGTGTCACGCTGGGAGAGGGAGGAGGAGGAGGAGGAGGCTGGGCGGGGCGGGGCGGGACGGCAAGCACAGGTGAGAAGGAGGAGGAGGTCTACTTACCCAGTACATATCCTGCGGCGCCCCTGAGCCGTCGTATAAACCCATGAGAGACAGAATGCTCCTCCTGATGGCGGCCGCCCTCCACTGTCTACCTGCTCCTGTCTCCACTCAAACCAATCTTAACATCACCTCTGCATTTATCCAACTTTTTTTTCCTCCCCTTTCTAATTCCCGTCCGCATACATATTTGTTCTCAGATTATCACACACCAACAGTTTTCGCCGCGTTCACTCAGTGCCCGCGCACCTCGAACGCTCTCACTACGCACGGCAAAGCGCAACTGTTTACAATACCACTCCGCCGAAACCAGCCAACCACACGAAGGTAAGGGGCGGCGCATCCTCTCAGCCACCCAATCACAGCCCTCAGAGGCGGGTTTACCAGGGCGCTGATTGGTCCAAAGGCGACAGGACTCAGGGGCTTGGGAATGTGTTTTTCAGGGTGGCATGGGTGGGGGCGTGGCTTGAGCTGATGTGCCGGGGAGGTTTAAGGGGAAGAGGGACATACGCAGGAGCAATATGTCTCCCTCGGCCGCGGAAATGATAAGTATTATGGGCATTTGTGGAATTGAAACAGAAAAGTTGGCTGGGGAAGTGAGGTCTTAACGAGAGGCACAACAAGACTAGAATAGCAAAAAAAAAAAAAAAAAAAGGAGAAAACTATATAAAAAATGTACAAAGACACAGAAACACGAAAAAAAAGAAAAGGATGGAAATATACGTAGCGGGTCATCGGGCGGGAAGGAAGAAAGGAAGGAAGGAAGGAAATAAAGAAAGGAAGGAAATAAAGAAAGGAAGGAAAGGAAGGAGAGGAAGGAAGGATAGATAGAAAAGGAGAGGAAATAAGAGAAAGAAACGTGGAGGAGATAAAAATGAAGATTGGATCGTCTTCTGAATCTTTACTCGCTTGGAAATATGTCGAAGGGGGGCTTAGGGGGGAGGGGAGGGGGAGGGGGTGCTGTTCCCTCCCCCCTCCCTCCTGCTCCTCCTCCCCCAACACCCTGACGGAGGCGCGGGAGGAGAGAGAGAGAGAGAGAGAGAGAGAGAGAGAGAGAGAGAGAGAGAGAGAGAGACCATCTGCTATCTTTCTTGTATTTCTTTTCTTTCGTCTTTTGTTTCATGTGTTTGTTGGTTGCTTCTTCTTCTTCTTCTTCTTCTTCTTCTTCTTCTTCTTCTTCTTCTTCTTCTTCTTCTTCTTTTTCTTCTTCTCGCGTGTCTTTTAATGTTTCTTCTTTATTGTATTTATCATTCAATTATTTATTTACATCATTTTTACGTATGTTCGTAATTTTGTTGGGGTTTTTTATGTTAATTTTTGCGTTTTATTTCATTTGGTTTCGTTTTATTTATGTAATTTTCGTTGTTTTATGATTGTTGTTATTTTTTGTCCTTGTTATGTTTCGAAATGTTGTTATATATGTTTCTCTCTCTCTCTCTCTCTCTCTCTCTCTCTCTCTCTCTCTCTCTCTCTCTCTCTCTCTCTCTCTCTCTCTCTCTCTCTCTCTGGCGTATCGTTTCATTGAGGTTCTTAAGCTAATTTTAAAATCAGGTTGGACTCAAACGGGTCAGCCAGGTTAGGTGTGTAATATCCCCTCTCCCTCTCTCCCTCTCCCTCTCCCTCTCCCTCTCCCTCTCCCTCTCCCTCTTTCTCCTTGCTTCTCTACTTGTATCTCTTGATTCATGATTCTGTTTGTGTTTTTTCTCTTTTCTTTTTCTTTTTGTTGATGTTTTTCTTTTTTCTACTTCTCTCTTTTTCCTTGTATTTTGTTGTTGTTTTTTAAATTTTTGTTTATTTTTTTATTTTCCTTCACATTTATTCTTTATTATTGTTCCATTTCATATATTCCTTCTTCCTTTTTATTTATACTCACCTCCTATTCTCTATTTTCAACCTTTTCTTCATCTCTATCGTTCTCTTCCTTCCTTATTCTCTCTTTATCACTTCTTACTTAGTCATCATCATCATCATCATCATCATCATCATCATCATCATCATCATCATCATCATCATCATCATCATCATATATTGCTTCTATTTCTCCTTTGACTCAACTAACACACATACATACATTAACCTTGTGTCTTCACGGACAACAAATCTGCTGCTACTTGTTCTTCCTTCCCGATCCTTTGTGTTGTTGCCGGTGTATTGTGTCAAATTTACCTGTTGATATCGTGTGCTTTTTACCTTATAAGGGCCGAGAGAGAGAGAGAGAGAGAGAGAGAGAGAGAGAGAGAGAGAGAGAGAGAGAGATCAAAGAGGAAAGGAGTAAGTTTGAAGGACGGAGGTAAAAGTGAAAATGAAGGGAGGGAGGGAGGGAGGGAGAGAAGGAGGGAAGGAATGAAGGAAAGAAGGAAGGAGGAGGAGGGAAGAAAAGTGTGTTGGGTGCTGTAGTAATAGTAGTAGTAGTAGTAGTAGTAGTAGTTATTATTGTTGTTGTTGTTGTTGTTGTTGTTGTCGTAGTTGTAGACAATATTCAAGTCATAAAGAAAGAATGATAAAATTTTAGTAACAAATACGAAAAAAAGAAGAGAAGAACCAAAGGGAAGAGGAAGTGAAGAGAAAATACAACCATCACAAAATAAGCGAATGAGGAGAAGAAAACAAAATACGAAGAAGATAACAAGAGAGAGAGAGAGAGAGAGAGAGAGAGTCGGAGGAAGAAGTCAAGGAGGGAGGAAGAGAGAGAGAGAGATAGCAATTCTGGGGAAGAGGGTGAAGAAGTAGAGGAGGAGGAGGAGGAGGAGGAGTCCGGATGAGCTTGAGTGAGCGGCGACCGGACGTGGGAGTCGAGGAGCCAAGCTTTCCCAGGACAGGTGGAGATTCATTCACAGGTGAGCTGGTGGTGGTGGTGGCGGTGGTGGTGGTGGTGGTGGTGGCGGTGGTGGTGGTGGTGGAGGAGAAGAGGAGGAAATTAAAGGGGGAGTGAAATGTGACCTTCCTATTCTTCTTTTTCTTTGTTTTTTCTTTGTTTTCATTCCGGTCTTTAATGTCAGTCACTTTTTCTATCTGTCTGTCTGTTTGTTTGTCTGTCCGTCCGTCCGTCTATCCGTCTACACACACACACACACACACACACACACACACACACACACACACACACACACACACTCACATTA
>CM035196.1:8341814-8357116 GCA_020233015.1 Callinectes sapidus | reverse complement strand
TGGGTTTTTTTTTTTTCCCTTTTTTAGCTTTCCATTCCTCCTTCCTTTCAATTCCCACTCACACCTTTATTACTTACATTCATTCTCTTCCTTTCCTTGCTGTCCCTTCCTTCTGTCCTTCCTTCCTTCCTTCTTCCTTTCCTTCCTTCCTTCTTTTCCCTTTTCTGTCTTTATTACTCCCCTTCATTCCTTCCTTTCCTTCCCTTCCCTTCCTTTCCTTTAACATTCCCACATTCCCTCACTTCTCTCCCATCCCTTCCCTCCTCATCTCCATCTCACCACGTCCTTTTCCTCTTTACTGTCCGAGGAATGAAGGAAATTCGACAATCACTCAGAAAAACGCTAATAAATAGAAAGGAATGGGTATGTGTGAGAGAAAGACACGCAAACACACACAAACACATACACGGCGAAATAGTACAGGCCGTGTGTGTGTGTTTGTGTGTGTGTGTGTGTAAATATCATGTACGCATTTGCATTTATCGTGCACATGTCTGTATCAACATGGCGGGCCTAGGAGGTGAAAGCAATTTATGTGAGTTGGCCCTTGACTAGATTTTTGCTTTGTTGATCACTTCTTCTTCTTCTTCTTCTTCTTCTTCTTCTTCTTCTTCTTCTTCTTCTTCTTCTTCTTCTTCTTCTTCCTTTTTTTCTTGTATCTTCTTCCTCTATCTTTTCTTTTATTTCTTTCTCTGTCTCTAACATTTACTTTAACTTTTCTCTTCCTCCTCTTCTTCCTCCGTTCTATGTGTGTCTTCCTTCTTTTCTTTTTCTTCCTCTATCTCCTTTTATTTTTTTTTGTCTATGATTTACCTTAACATTTTCCTTCCCTCTTCTCTTCCCTCCCTTCGTTCGTTCTTTATGCATCTCTCTCTCTCTCTCTCTCTCTCTCTCTCTCTCTCTCTCTCTCTCTCTCTCAGTGGTAATGGCAGTAATGGTGGAGGTGGTTGTGGGTTGTGGTGGTGGTGGTGGTGGTAGTATAGTAGAGGAAGAAGAGGAGGAGGAGGTAGACAATAGTGAATAGAATCAATTAGGTGTGTTCCCTCACCACTACCTCGCGTGTGTGGAATCACTAAAACCACTCGTAAATTATCCCGTGACTTAGTTATACAGTATAATTTTCAACATAGCGTCCCGTTCATCAGCCGGAGTCATGTGTATGCAACAGGGCCCGGCGCGGTTCACTGATTTCCCTCCCGCTCCTCCTCACTTCTTTATTTATCGCTTCGTATCTCACGCATCCTCAGCTTTACACACACAAACTCACTCTCCTTCAAAGCGTCGGGGTTTTGGTAGGGAAACACGCCGTAGGGAGCCGAGGGAACTGGTGTGTGGGTGACGCGGAGGGCGGCGGGCGAGGACAGGTGGTGATGGGTGTGCGTTGGGGTTTGTTTAGCGTTGACGTATGAGTCTCGTGGCCAATATATAAGTCTCCAGCTGAGATCCCGTAGCCAGATAACACCAGGCAGCGGCTCGAACACGCACGCCCGCTGAATATTAACGAATGGTGCTCTATGTGATACCAGAACACTGAGAGAGAGAGAGAGAGAGAGAGAGGGGGGGGGGAGGGGGCGAGGGGGGTAGTGGAGGGGGGGACGGGGAGGAAGAATGTAAAATGAAGGGAATTCTCAAAAAAAACGAGGCTTAATATCCAACCATTACATTAAACGAGAGAGAGAGAGAGAGAGAGAGAGAGAGAGAGAGAGAGAGAGAGAGAGAGAATGGGTGGGGAGGCTGTAGAAGGGAAGATCACGAGATAATAGTCCCCATACACACACCCACCTCTCGTTTTCTTTCATCGCAGTGGACATTATCTCTCCCCGTTAACCACCACCACCATCACCGCCACTACCACAACTACTACAGTCCACGGCCACTGGGAGAATTAGTTTGTTTCCCCTAATAAACTGAGTCGTATTATAGCGGAAAGACAACGCCCAGCCAACAATGAACATGTGAGGTGATAACTTGTGCATCTCCTGTTGGTCATGTAGAAATGTTGTTTATCTGTCAGTAAAACCAAAAGAACATGCTTAACTTCTTCAGTACTGGGACACATTTTTACCACGTTGTTGTAGTGTGATTAGGCGATTTTCTTTTCGATTCATTATTTCTACTTTCTCTTTTTCTTAATTAGTTTTCTTTTATTATTTTGAGTTGAGTTTAAATTGTAAGTTGTTAATTATTTAGCTGGTTAATGTTACCTGTTTGTTTGTCTTTCTCTTAACCTGTTCAACCCCCTTCAGTACCTACTGGGAAACATTTTTACCACTAGTTTTGGGTGTGAATAGACGTTTTTATTGACATTGGGAAAGGTTTATGGAGGTCAGAAGATTAATGGCTAGAGTCTGAACCATATTAATCCCCATATGAGTTTCTAAAGGTGTATAAAAGCAACAAATATAAGCAGAATAAATATTAAAATGCGTCCCAGTTCCGAAGGGGTTAATGATGCAAAAATATTCGTAATGACAAGGATTAATTAAAGTCAGTTGTAATATTGCTGCTTCGAGGATTACGAGGACTGGAACAAAATAAAATTAACTAAATACAAAGGTGATATATACACGAATAAAAGTTAAAAGCTTCATATACTGGTGCCGTGAAGATGCAAGCCTCAATGTACCTCAACACAAGAACATTTCAAGCATCCATACATTAGACTGATAGAGAGTAGCCTAACCTTACCTGCGTGTAGTATTGAACCGTCGATAGTATGAAATGCGGCGGGCAGTGAGTGGGGCGGTGTGTGTGTGTGTGTAAGAACCGCGGTACTTACTATGCATTGAAAGGCATTAAATTCGACAATTAACGATGATTATCAACTTGTATTAATATATTTTTTTTAACTATCCCCATTTTCTTTCTCGTCTTGGATCGCTCGCTTCTACCCTTGTCTCTCCCCTCCTTCCCTCTCCCTTCCTATACCTCCTTCCCTCTCCCTCCCTCTCTCTCACCCCCAAAGCCTCAGTAATTGGCATGGACTCGCACTCTTAGTTACAGAAAAAAGCGACACAGGCCAGATATTCTGCGGGAAAATATTATGAGAGAAAGAAAACATTACGCTCGATTTGCATAAGTGATCCAGTGGGCGGGAGATGAAGAGTCTGCGGCGGAGGAGTAGTGGGCCGGGTGCGGGGTGGGTTAGGGTGGGCCAAGGGTGGGTTGGCTGTTGGTTTGGGAGGGGCAGGGTAGTGACGTCATAGGTAAAGAATGGGTAGATGCACCATAAGAGAAAATGGATTAGTCAATGGGTTACTTATAAAAAAAAAGGTGTTTGTATCTTTTAAATGTTTGGTTTTATCATGTTTTAGCTTTTGTGTAGGATGTTTAGTGGGGTTTTCGTTTCATTTGTGTTTGTTTTGTTTCGTGTGTGTGTGTTTGAAGGGGTTAATGTTTTATTTTAAGAGTGATTGGTTTGCTCTGTAGCTGTCCTTGCCTCTCTGGGGAAGATTTACAACTGAATTTCAAGCACCAATAGACACTCGATTCCTGCGTTGTCTGACTGTACTATCTACAAATGCAATGACAGGAAACTAATTACTATTTTTTTCTCTCTCTCTCTATTTGTAACTACACTCATATAATCGTGTCTATATTCCTTCAACTGATTGTGTACTTCCTTTAACTTACTTTATTTACGGAGCTGGCCACACACTCTCTCTCAGTTCACCTTTGCCATTTTCCCATCAAATTAATCAACAACTTTAATTCTGAGGCAATTCTAACCACTTCACTTCACAGGGCGACTGGCAGCTGTTGGGCGTCGAGGTGAAGACAGCCAGTGAGTGATACAAGTCAGGCGTTCCTCAGCGTGGCTCCTGCATCATGTATGGGAGAAGAAATGCATTCCCCAGTGTATACAGTACGTGTGTGTGTGTGTTTGAAATCGTCACAAATGGCATAAGTATAGTTTAGATTTCAGTTGCACTAAACTATTTAACGAGAGAGAGAGAGAGAGAGAGAGAGAGAGAGAGAGAGAGTGTGTGTGTCCTTCCTTCCTTCCTTTCCTTCTTCCTATGTTTCCTTCGTTCCTTCCTTCACCAACCGTCAATCAGTCAGTCAGTCAATCCTTTCTCTCTTGATCCAGAACAAAGTAAGCTCCCCTCCCTCCCCCCTTCCCCCCCATTAAGATCATTAGCTCCCCTTGATCCCCTGTGGTGCAGCTGGCGCAGGTGAGGCAGAGGTCAACTTTTCAATGTGACCTCTGCCCCTTGGAGACGTTTCAGGTCAGCTTGTCTTGTATGACCCGTTTTGTGGGGTCCAGTTCGCCAGGTGGGGGCAAGGCAAGGAAGGACTAGAATGCGTCTCGGGTTAATGGTGTTGAACTTTTGTTTGTGTGTGTGTTGGGGGGGGGGAGGGGACTCTCTCTCTCTCTCTCTCTCTCTCTCTCTCTCTCTCTCTCAGCATTTTTTCATCTATTTATTGATTGATTTTGCTATGCTACATTTCTTCCCACTTTCCGAACTCTTCCTTCTTTTCTGACAATCTTCTCCCGTTTATTATCATATTCATAAAGGAGTAGATATTGTGACATTTTTCCCTAGTAACCTATAGAAAACGCAAACAGCTTTCTCTCTCTCTCTCTCTCTCGGTAGGTAAATTTAGAAGGAATAGAAAGACAAAAGCTACAAATCAGAGTAGTGCCCAATAAAACTTCCCAAACAAGAACCCACTTCCCTATCGATGTGTTTGTTTACCTGACACGCACACAGACAGACAGACAGACATGATTGTTTATCCTACAGACTAACAAACAGATAAATATACTCGCTTATCCCCACTCATACAATAATGCGCCTTTGAAGTGTTGGATTATGTCTTTCTAAATACGAGAATAGGATAAGGATCACTCTCTCCCTTCCCCCTCCCCTCTCCCCTCCCCTCCTTACCATCACCTGGCTTCTCCGTTTCTCTCACCTGTCCTCCTCTCGCCCTTCCGCGGTCACTATCATGGTTTCCTTCTCTTTGCCTGCCTCCACCTGTCCTTTTTTGCTTCTCTGTGTGTTGTGTTGTCGTGTATTTTGCAGGTTTAACTGTACGCAATGCTGTCATTATTGTTGCATTATTATCTAGTGTTCTGCTTCAGTGCTCTCTCTCTCTCTCTCTCTCTCTTTTGCACACATTCATTTTACTACTTTGGTCACTTTTCCCCCCTTAAAAAGATCTCATTACTTTAACAGTTATTTTTTTCAGGTAATTCAATTAAATATCTCTTTACTATCTACTTTAATTGTCTTCATATCAAATTCAGTATTATGAATACAACTTTAAAATGTCTTTATAAATTCATTGAAAATGCTTCCTCTCAAGAAAGGTTTTCCTGTTGATTGTGAACAGATAACAGTAGTACATCTGCAAAATTAATTGGTTTAGGACAAAGAAGGCAATTTGTGTGGATAGTACATACAAAAGTACATTGACTTTATCTAACCTGCAGGTTGTGTGTGCAGTACTACAGTGTTTCCCTGCACTTCACCTCACAGCAAGGATTACAGCATACAGGCTGCCCTTGTGTCAACTCCTCCAGTGACAAGATGGTGACAGCACACAAGAACTGAATCCACAGTACAGGAGAAACTTTATGCAAGAGACTACTTATAGTGTAGTTACAAGACTACATACATGGTGGGAGAGGAGGAGTGGGGAGCTTGTTACAAAGCTTCCCATAATGTGGGTGTGAAATAAAAGTTTAGAGTATGTCTAGCCAAATAAAATGTAATTGTTAGTGGTCTTCAAATTTATAGCCTTGAGGTGTCTGGCTGTGGTGATGAAACTAGTGGTGAATGCGACATGCCTAAATTGCATATAGAAGCCCCATGTGTGTGTGTCTGTGCATGGTTTATAGATTCATTGATAAAGAGTATTCCAAACATAGGGCCTCTATGTGCAATTTGCTCCTTACACTCAGTCTGATTTTCAGTGCTTCAGTTTCCCCCCTCCCCCAGCACTAAAGGCATGTCACGTTCACCACTAGTTTCATCACCACAACCAGACACCTCAAGGCTATAAATTTGAAGACCACTAACACTTTACTTCATTACCTATCACTTCGACGCAAGTCATTCATCTACAGCCTACCTTCTGACTTGCATGATGGCCTTCACAGCACAACTTTGACCAACCCAAGGCTCTGCATCACAATATGCCGCCACATGTAACACGGCACTCCTTCCAGTGCCTGAAAATAAATATGAAATGCACTTCCATTAATGTTCAACATGAAGGGCCATCTGCTGTCTAAAATGAAAAATTGAAAACTATAAAAGATACAAAAGTAGAAACTTGTGGATACCAAAAGTAAAATTACAGTAATTTCTTTTACCCTTGTAGCCACAGCAAAATCATCAACAATATATATATACCAAGTACCTGCAGACCAAAAGACAATCATGAATGTTAAATCACACTATCCTTCACAGTGACATGGTGAGAACTGAGAGCCAAGACACTAAGCAGTCACCACAAGCAATGTACCCCAAAAATAAAAAAGTTCCAGTACCACACTGAATCACAGACACAAACACATGACACAGTACGGATAATCCCTCTACGGTCACATCATGTCACTTGTGAAGAAGAGGAAATTTTAGTGTTTGCCTTACTGGATGAGCATTCTGAAGCTTCATACATTCACACTGTAAGTGGGAAAACAAATCACTGATTCCAACAAAATTTGAGTATTTAAAAGGATTTTCAAGTTGCAAATGACTAAGGATCTAGACTTAATGTAGAAAAATTAGTGGGCAATTGCTTCTAACTTGATAGTTTAAGTCTGTTGTCACAATAAATGAAGCTGTCACTCCCTCACTCAGCAGAGCAAAGAATCATGTCACACAAACACAAAGAAACACAGCTTTCCACAGAAGTATCTAAAGCTGGAATAATTCAATAGAAGAAATCGTAACAGCAACAAGTGTACATAAATTCAAAGAAAGATAAAGGGAGTATAGAAATGGAGATCACACCAAATAAGATTAACTCAGGCCCTTTAAATCTCAACTAGGTAAATATAACTACATACATACATACGCACACACACACGTAGGATCTATCACAAGAAAACTTGCACTTTCTTTCATAAGATATTACCTGTTTTCTGCTCCTGCTGCTCCGGTGTTCATGTTATCTTCCTGGCTTATGACTCTTCACTATACAGTCACACCACCCACCCTCCACTGAACACAGCAAGCTGGCCCATTTGCTCCATCTCCAGTGTGCTGTCTGTGTCTACTGCTGCTGCTGCTACACTAGTCTTGTTCCCTCTTGTAATGCTGCCTCACATCTGTAACACAAACACAGGATGTAATAAAAGTGTAGACATTCTAAGGATATAATAAAAGTGTAGACATTCTAAACTAAGGCTGGTCAATATGGTGCACGGTGGCCAGGTGGTAAGCAGGTTGGGGCAGGATGTGGTGAGGTATTAACCCCTTCAGTACTGTGACACATTTTTAGCACTAATTTTTACATGATTTTATTGACATTATGAAGGGTCTATTAAGGTTTAAAGATTATTGGCCAAAATTTGTATTATTTTTATCTCCTCACAAATAAATTGCCAAACAATAAACAAAAATATAAAAATGTGTCCCAGTACTGAAGGTGTTAAACAGCACTCCAGACTTTCTTTACTCTTTAAGTGTATGTGTTCATGTGTGTGTACACAAGTTAATTTGCATATACAAATCAGTACTTCATTAAAATGTTTGTACATATGTGTGTGTGTTCTGAATATGGGCATATCAATCAATCAATCATGGGGGGCATACGCCGGGGAGCGCGTTGCCTCACCTACCCTGCGGCGCCACTCCTGGCGGTCACGCCTCGCGAGTCTCCATGCAGGCTCCCTTCCTATACCGAGTGACTCCCAGTAGGAGGCATCAACTTGCCGCAGCCAAGAGTTCTGTGGGCGTCCCCTTGGCCTCCTCCAAGTCGTGTTGTCCCTTACGGAGACAACCCAACAAGCAGGATCAGCTTCCGGGTATCGCGCCACATGCCCATATAGCCACAGTTGGCGCTGACGGACTATGCTGGTAATAGGCCTCGAATCGGTCTCGTGGAACAATCGATGATTTGACACAAAGTCATACCAGCGGTATCCCATGATCCTGCTAAGGCATCTAGTACCAAAGACAACAATTCGCCTCTTCATGTCGGTGTTCAGCGTCCATGTCTCACAACCATAGAGTAAGACAGGGATCACCAGCAACTTGAAGATCCGAATATTTGTCCGTCTGCACAGGTATTGACAACGCCAAACACTCGTGTTGAGCGAGTCCATAACGCCATGGTGGGCCAGGCCAATCCGCCTTACAACTTTTGAGCAGAGAAGGGAAAGAGGAGATTTAATAGCAATGTTCAAAGAGATGAATGGAATGGAAAAGTTAAATGGAGTAGTAGACTTACTTATCTGGGACACCAGTAACCAGTCTCTCTCCCCATCTCATTCTGAATAACCCCGGTCTGGCGTGGAAGGTGCTCCATGTGTCTATGCCTGTTGCCTCGCTCTCTGCTGGTCAAGAAGTCCACATCCGCAGTTCCCATGTAAGTTACGACCGCTGAAATAACCCAACGTTTTAAAACACTTTTCTTATGGTTTTGCTGAGACTGAGAAAAACTTGAACTATAACAATAATAATAATAATAATAATAACAATAATAATAATAATAATAATAATAATGAAAAAAAAAAATAATAATAATAATTATAGTAATAACAATAATGTTTTTCTTGGTGTGTAATAAGTACATGCAGTGTGTACATAAGAAAGTGTCCAAGTATTGCTAATTTAAAACAATATATTATAATGAAACTTCAAAATTTTAATGTGTTGCAATAAGTATTTTCATATCACACCAAAGGAAAACCCTTTAACTTGCCAAAAGATAATAATAACAACAATAATAATAATAATAATAATAATAATAATAATAATAATAATAATAATAATAATAATAATACAGAGTGGGACAAATCAAATGCCCGAGTTATGAAAGGCTAAGGAAAGGAAAAGTAAAACAATACCCACAGAATTTTTGTTGCTTTATTCGAATCACAGTACACAATGCCGTTTGTGTGATCACTTTTTGAAGATGGCATCAGGAAGATGGTTGCCGTCTATAGCGATGCACTGTTGAAGGCGATATCTGAAGTTTTGGGCTGCTCTTCGGCACATCTCAAGGGGTATTGCAGCGATTTCCTCCTGAATTCGCATCTTCAATTCTTCCAAATTATGTGGTCGACTTCTGAACACTTTCTCCTTCAGATATCCCCACAGGAAGAAGTCGCAAATGCTCAAATCAGGTGAGCGTGGGGGCCACTCGACGTCACCCCTCCGAGAGACGAGGCGTGCCGGGAACATCTGCTGCAATTTGACCATTGCAGCTTTAGCAGTGTGGGCTGTTGCTCCATCTTGTTGGAACCAGATGTCTCTCAGATTTGTTTCCTTCCTTAATTCTTCCAATTTTGGTTCAAAAAAGTCTTTCAACATCACAAGATAACGTTGAGAGTTAACACTGACAGAACTTCCATCCTCCTCAAAGAAATAAGGCCCAATTATCCCAAATTTGGAAACTGCACACCAAACAGTAACTTTAGGGGAATGGAGCGGTCTCTGGTGAGGTTCTCTTGGGTTGTTTTCAGCCCAATACTCACAATTTTGCGTATTCACTGCTCCAGAAAGGTGGAAGTGGGCCTCGTCACTGCTGAAATAAGTAGACTGTTCGGGGATGTGGTTCAACATTTCCTGGCAGCAATTCCTGCGATTTTCAAAATCATTGGGCTTCAATTCTTGAACGATCATTATTTTGTATGGATGGAATGATAAATCATAACGCAATATCCGCCTTAAAGATCGGCTAGACATGGCCAATGCAAGTGAATGCTTCCGGGCAGAGCGTCTTGGTGACTGTTCGACAGCTGCTTTAACTAAGGCCACATTTTCCGGTGTTCTTACCGTTTTTGGTCTTCCACCACTCCTTGGTCTTCTTGTGGAACCAGTTTCTTCCAATGCCTCAACCCAACGCCTGATTGCCTTGCCATCAGGGATGGGACCATGACGTGCAATGTTAAAATGCAGGCGGAAGGCGCGCTGGGTGGCGATGACAGAACGCCCACTTTCGAGAAACGTGCGCACTGCAAAGCCGCGATGTTCACCCGACCAAGGCATGGCTGCTACTGAAAAGGGCGAGGTTTGGTGGTCACAACTACACTACACACATCTTACCATCACCACCTTTCAAAACTCAGGCATGTGATTTGCCCCACCCTGTAGTAATAATAATAATAATAATAATAATAATAATAATAATAATAATAATAATAATAATAAAAATAATTAAAGAAAGACACACAGGAAGGATGGAAGACACAGCAAAGGAAGAGGGAAACAGCAAAAGTAGGAAGCAGGAAAAAGGAGCCTCACATGAAAAGTTGAACAAAACAAAACTTACTCTTTACCCAGACATCCTCTGAAACACAACTTCTCATCACAAACACAATCCACCTTTTATCCAAAATACCACCAGAACAACACCTTATCCACCAAACACCCTCCCACAACACTATCTAATGCCAAACACATTATATTCTTCATATAAACACACAACCTTATCCCAAGAGCTCACCCTTCACCAAATACCCAAGCATATCACAACACACACCAGGTCATTCATTCATTCATCCATTCTGTACAGAGTCTAAATCCAGCACTGTGAGAGTGTGTGTGTGTGTGTGTCACGGTAATTCACTTTCTCTCCATGTTTGAGTTCTCTGCATTTCGTTGTTTACTGTTTAGTGAGTGCACTGAGTCACACACCTGGCTCTAGTCACACTTTGAATTGAGAAGTGTTAGCACAGTGTCCCATGGTGAGGTGACTGACCAAAGCCTGGACTGTAGCTAGTTCTACCTCCAGGGCACCACTGGGGTAAGGCTGCCACGGATTGCCTCTAAGTGTTCAAGTGTTTCTTCATTATCACAGTCACCACCACCACCACCACCACCACTGCCACGATATCCATGTCTGTCAGTGACCACATTCGTGAGTCATGATATGTATTTAGCAATTTCTTGCCTCTCAAGTCAGGATGTGTCTGTCAAAATTACCTTTCAAAGTTAATTTTTTCCCACACTCCAGGCACTGGAACTTTCTCTCTCCAGTGTGGGTGAGGATGTGTCTGTTAAGGATATCTTTCTGGGTAAATGTTCTCCCACACTATAGGCACTGGTACTTTCTCTCCCCAGTGTGGGTGAGGAGGTGGTTGTCAAGATTATCTTTCAAAGTAAATCTTTTCCCACACTCTAGGCACTGGAACTTTCTCTCCCCAGTGTGGGTGAGGATGTGTGTATTAAGGGAAGTTTTGTAGGTAAATCTTTTCCCACACTCCAGGTACTGGAACTCTCTCTCCCCAGTGTAGGTGAGAATGTGGTTGTCAAGATAACCTTTCATGGTAAATCTTTTCTCACACTCTAGGCACTGGAACTTTCTCTCTCCAGTGAGCACCTTTAACAAATTTTGTCCACCTATAAGGTGAAAACAATAAAAAAGGGTCACTTTGAAGTATGTTATACACACCTACTATGTTGAACTTGTTTTGCCAATACAATGAAATATCATGTATAAGTGAAAAACTGTAAATTAAAAATTTGTTTGGATTTGGTAACACACATCAATTCAAAAACGCATGAAACAAACTCACGTAAAAAGAGAGGTACTTAAATTTTGGAGTGACTTCTACCTATAAGGCAAAACACCTATAACAAACACACACACATAAGGAAACCTGATTGTACCAGAAAATATAGATAGTTACATGACCTGTTTGCAGATGACATTAAATCAGTGAGGAGGATGAATAAAAAAGAAGATTGTGAAGTGCTACAACAAGACATGGATAAAACAGCAGATTAGTCATGGACATGGAAAATGGTATTTAATCCATTACACAACAATATCAAAGGAAAGATGGAAGAAATAATCAAATAGAAATATATCTTTTTTACAAACTGCTCATGACCTTTGCTCAATCAATCAATCAATCAATCATGGGGGACATATGCCCAGGGTTGCTTGGCCTCACCCACCCTATAATGTCACTCCCGGCAACCATCTGCTCTTCAGTTAGTGCTCACCTAAGATGTAGCCGTGGAGCGGAGTTTCTTTAAGGCTCAATAGGGAGGTCTGAGGTGGAGGCAGTAGAAGGCCAGGTAGGGTGTCACAGTGAGGCAGTCCACACACAGCAAGGGCATTTGTGGGGCACCTCTGAGACACCACAGCAAGGTTCCTCAATGCTGCTCGGGCTGTGGCTGTGGCTGTGCTGTGGAGAAGGTTGTCAAATTAAAGAAATGTGTTGTTTTTCTTTTTTTCCTTGTGTATCTGTGTGAAAGTGTGTGTGTGTGTGAGTGTCAGCTAACCTGACCAGATAAGGTAGTAGTGGTTGCAGGTGGGGGCAGTGAAGGAACAGTGGAAAGGAACTGTAAAATTGAAAACTTGTGATGTATACAACATGCTTGTCAATGTTTGCATTATATCTGTACTTACAATGCTGACATTCAAAGTTTCTTGTAAATTGTAAATTCTAAATATCCTCTACTGATGTAATGAGTTGCATTTTGTGTACATATATTTTGTCTTTGCTCTAAACACTTGACCACTAACTCAACTCAACTCCACTAAACCGAGGGCAGTTTTGACCAGTGGACCAGTGGCCGCTGGCAAGACTGTTTGGACTCAGGGCCATTTTGACTGGAGGCCGTAGTAACTGCTAAGTCTTGGGTTAGGCCGTAATAACTGCTAAGTCTTAGGTTAAGTATGGTATTAACTTTTTTTTATGTAGAAGGGATGAGGTGGCCGAGAGCAACAAAGACAACAAAGACAAAGACACTAATTTGCCAGTCCCCTTATAGGTCCGAAAGAATTAGGTTAGGTAAAGTTAAGTTTAGTTTCAATGCATCCATGATTTTATACAAAAACAAAAACTTTACACATTAAATTTTTTTTTTTAAACAGATAATAGTATAAATAGTTTCATCCGGAATTCATATTTCAGGAGAGAGAGAGAGAGAGAGAGAGAGAGAGAGAGAGAGAGAGAGAGAGAGAGAGAGAGAGAGAGAGAGAGAGAGAGAACCGTGTCACACAGCCATTTACACATATCATACATACTTTATATTATTCCCTTCAAAACAAAAAACAAGACTATCAACAAACACACAAACAGACACCAGAAAAACCAACAAAGAAACACACGAACCGAAAAAAAAAGAATAACAAATAGATTCTCGCCTAACCCCTCAAAGTAAACATTCAAAGCCAAGACACCACATGGGTCTAACATTTTTCTCAATTCCCACTTTATCATTCAACCTACGCTATTGCCACGTTAACACAAAATGCACTGACCTTTCCTCTAATTATTCTGAAGGTTTGGCAGCGCGTCGTGTTGTGTTGGCGGAGAAATGAGATAAAATGTGGAGCACTGTCACTCCCGCCACCGCCGTCCTGTTCTGCGGTAGATAGATTGAGGCGGATTCAACAATGGCTGCTTTTTATCGAGTTTCTTTATTTTTTTTTTACGTATTCATTTATCTAAGAGTGTTTCATTCGTTAAAGTAATGATAAATTTTGGCACTTTATTTCCTGGTATTCGTATCATACACTATTCCTATATAACTACTATTATAATATTGTTACGTTCTCCACACCCTCTCTCTGCCCACAGCAGCACGTCTCAGGCTACAGGGTTCACACAGGCCTCCCGGGTGCACAAGCAGGGCAACAGGGCATAGGGGGATTGCATAACTTCCACATGGTAGCGAAGTGTACCTATAGCAGCTCAAAATGGTGGACAAAGCAGACACACAGAGTTCACTTTGGCTAGTTTACTCAGCAAGCAGTACAGGTAACATGGGGGACCATGAAACGCCTCATACAAGGGGAAAGGCGCGCTCCGCAAGGCAACACACAGCAAGGTGGCGGCCATCCTAGTGTAACGTAGTGTGCTAGGAAGCTGGGAGAATGAACGTTTCAATGGTGTGGATGAGATGAATGATAGGTTTGTCGAGAATCACAAAGAAAGCAGCAGCCAGCCAGATAGTTTATGTAAGAACCAGTGCCAGGAAGCGTGCATGTAAGCCGTGGTGAAATGAAGAGAACAAGGATGCCAATAGAGAGAGAGAGAGAGAGAGAGAGAGAGAGAGAGAGAGAGAGAGAGAGATGTAATAGGGTATGCAGGCAATTGAGAAAGAGAAAGAGTAAGGAGGCTGAAACTGAGTACCAGAATGCATGGACAGCATATATGAGGCAGGAGCAAGTGGTGAAACGAAAGATAATGCATGCTACAGTTAAGTTTGAGAGAAATGTGATCCAGTCCCTGAGAAAGGAAGGTGTGGAAGGTGGCCGGGCATGGTTCACATCTTTGAGAGGTGAGGGGATGTCTGACAGTGAGAATGTGGAGAGCCTATGGGTGAATCTGGCACTGGTGACAAAGACATGAGAAGGATGGTTAATTAAAGAGTTCTGAGAAGAGATTGGAGGTGTAGGTGAAGTATCCAAGGCAAGAGAAGGATGGGTCACACTAGAGAGGAAGAATGCAAAGGTACTGAATGAGAGAATCAGTAGGGCGGATGTGGACACACACAAACACACGACGTATAATATATCTGAAAATCCTTCACAATGCTACGAGAGCCAATATAATAGTATAAGAGCATCACACACACACACACACACACTTGACTTATATACCTGAAAATACTTAATTTCACAATATAACAGTATAACAGCATCACACACACACAATCACACACACGGTAAACATGCAGTAATTCATGATATATTAAGATGATAAGAGGCAGGAAGGCGAGGCAGCAGGAAGGCGCCCACCGTATGACGTCACGGCTGATGACGTCACAGCCTGGCCCCGTGCTCTATTTTGACTGTCTATATTTACGTACGTATTTTAGGGGAGACCATTTTAAAAATGACCCTTCGAAAAAACGCTTTCACACCAAAAAAATGGACATATTCCGGCTGGATAAATACTCTAACTAATTCCCAAAGCATAAATAGAATCCAAACAACACTAATTGTAAAGAAATTTCACTAGAAAAAAGTATTTTATAAAAATATGACCCTTTTTAAAACGCATTGAATACTCACTCACTACTGTTTCAAAGGAACCAAAAACCACTTCCAAACACTTAACTAGTTATTTTAACTTATTTTCAACACTTCAGAGTGAGTTAGAGGCAGAAATAAATCATTCACAGGCTGATAAATAAATAATTAATGCAAATTTAACA
>CM035196.1:8182533-8193124 GCA_020233015.1 Callinectes sapidus | reverse complement strand
ATACATACATAAATTAGTAATATGTATGATGATTTTATGTATAGAGTGAAAAATCTTTCCTCATAATGTTCTTAAAAAAAAAGTGATAAAAAAGGGTAACCAAGTAGAAAAAAAAGAACAATTTAGTTTTAGAAAAAAAAATACAAAACAAAAACATAAACAAAAAGTAGATTTCTTATACGTTGTCATATAATCCCCTCCAATGACCCACCGTCTCCTACACACACGTAAACGACTAAATGAGAACACGACACAGACAATACACGAACACACACAAAGTACCCAGGCAAATCCTTGATAGACGGTGTGGATGTGGCCCCTTGATGGTTGGCACGAGGCTGACACGCGAATTACTAGTCTATCGAGCGGAAAACCGATGAGGAACGAGGTAATGCTGGTGCGAAATGTTTTACTAATCCGCTGCCGAGCTCATGCGGTGTGGCGAGGACATGACGTGACAGGAGAGGGAGGACAAGAAAGGAGAGACACGGAAAGCATACAAGAGAAATGCGTAGGAAAGAGATTATAATGGATATGGCAGTGATGAAGTTAGAAAGATATACAGAAATAAGTGAAAAAAAAAGAAGACCTAAAAGGAGGAACGGGAGAGGAAAACAAGGTGAAATAGACAAGGAAAAGGACGTGTGGAGGGATAAAAGTTGAATAGAGTACCCATAAAGTACTAAAGGGTAAAATGAGAGAGATTACTTGCTATTAAGAAATAAGAAAAAATGTTATCTGAAAAAAATAAGGACAAAAAAATGCTTAGGGAAACAGAGGCATGAATAGGAATACATGGAAAGAGAAAAGGAAGGAAAGTAGTAAAGTGTGAGTGTAGATGAAGGGCAAGCATGAAATGGGAAATGATGGGGGCATGAGTGCTTGCAGGAAGTAAGGATGGGTAAAAGGAGAGTGGAAGGAAACTGATGAATAAATGGAGACGGAGGGAGGAAGGGAAGGAGGGAAGGAGGGGGAGAGGGTGGGGGGAGTGAAGTAAAGGGAGGAACAAGGTGTTATCTTTATGCAGCAAGGTTGGCATTCCATTACGACTCAAAGGAAATGAATAAATGTTCTGTTGCATGGAGGAGGAGGAAGAAGAAAGGATAATGGTGGACTATTATATTTTTCACGTTTTCATTGTTCATTCGAGATTGGTGTGTGTGTGTGTGTGTGTGTGTGTGTGTGTGTGTGTGTGTGTGTGTGTGTGTGTGTGTGTGTGTGTGTGCGTGTGCGTGTGTGTGTAAAAGCATGGATGATAGAGCGACCAAGAGGAAGAACGAACACTTTACATGCACCAAAATATTCATCTCAATTGGACCCGCCTCTCTATCAGCATCTATCAGTCTTAATGTACCCCCTGCTTGATCTTCCCTTCCATTCCTACCACTCTTCTTTCTTCCCCTCCTCCCTCTCCCAACCTGTTCTATCCTGTCCCCTCCACCCCGGCGGCTGTCATCCCCTCTCAGCGCGGACCATCAGGCTCACGGGGGGCCTTGCGTCACCCTGCTGTGGCATACCTCCAAATATCGACATGCATTATGCAAATAGCTACCAGAGAGGACCTGTGCTTGATCAGAACGCAAGCACCAATCACGCTGCCCCCCTCCTCCTCCTCCTCCCTTCATCTCCCTCCACCTCCCCTTCCTACTCCTCACTTCTCCTCCTTTACCGTCCGAAGGCAAGTCAAAAAGAGTAATATTGAGGAGAGTGCAGCAGCTGACGACTGTTAGGAATATTGGTGAGTGCTTCATATCTTTTTTTTTTTCTCTCTCTCTCCTTCATTATCATTTTATCGCTTTCTTTTGGCTTCGATAAAAGTGAAACGGTGCCAAAAGGAGGGTTGATCACTGACTATCTCTCTCTCTCTCTCTCTCTCTCTCTCTCTCTCTTGCTAGTTCTTCTCTTCTTCTTCATCCTCCGCCTCCTCTCACTCACTATTGGTAATAATGTAAAATTGGAACGCACTACGTGATTTGCCTGATTACGTATTGAGCAAAAATTCTATAAGAAATTCTCATTTTTTTCATGTGTGTGTGTGTGTGTGTGTGTGTGTGTGTGTGTGTGCCTTCTTAGAAATTCTGTGGTGTGGGGCACGAGGGGGGCGGTCAACTCCAACAGCACACGACATGGGCAAAACACGCGCGCACTAAATTAATAAGCCTCATGGTGTTGTCGAAATTAACAACAGGGCGCACCGTGTAATTCCCAGCGTCCCACCCGCCGCGCACCTCCTTCGCCCGCCTACCAAGGGAACGAAAGCCAAGCAAGCATGTGGACTCCATTATAGAAATATCGATATAGCGATGAATTTTACAAACCTGAACTACTCTCCCTCCTTAATAGTGCTACAATTTTAAAAAGTTATTGCAGAGAGGTTGAAAAAGTGACTTTACCCTGTTTCTTATTGTTTGTTTTTCTTACTCTGTGTGTGTGTGTGTGTGTGTGTGTGTGTGGTAAAAAAAAATAGCGGCAAATCGTATAAGTGAATATAGTTATTTAATTTTCTTAGTTTCTTTCAACTAAACATTATTTCTGGTCAAGTTATCCCTCTTTTTCTCGTCTACATAACGACGTAGCACAATATTAAACAATAAAGTGTGTAAGCAAGCATTATGATATTATTTCCTTCAGTAAGGCACTATTTTTCTTAGAGTTGAACATTTGACATCACAGTTGGCAGGTCAGATAAGAACTAAATTTATAATGAGGACGTAATCGAACGTCATCTCTACTCTATCAAACGAAGAATAATTTGCAAATATAAAGAAATAATAAATAAAAAATAAAGAAAAAAACTGCCTCATAACACGATAAACACCATAACCCTAATCGAAAGCAGGAACTATATGAACAAAACCACAAGTCAGCAATAAAACACAGAAAACAACAGAACAGATCATCCAGAAAGAAATAAAAGTTGGGGTATTTCAAAATGCAGCATAAATAAGAGACGGAAGAAGAGGAGGAAGAATGAAGAAGAGCTGGAACCACGAGAGACGAGGAGAAAAAGATAAACGATGAAATAAGAGCAGGAATACAAGAAACCCGAGAAGGAGTAGGAGGAGGAGGAGGAGTAGGAAGAGAAGGAGGAGGAGGAAAAAGAAACAAAAGAGAAGGAACGGAGGAATAATACCATGTAAGATAAAAACTGGTGTAGGAAGACGATGAGGTTAAAGAAAGAGTGGCAGAGCAGCGTTTCCTCAGCGTGACAGCAGCACTAATGGTCCATGATTGCCTGAGGAACGCGTGCTATCGGCAAGAACAAGATATTCAGAACCGACAATGCTCGCTTAGAGACGTACAGGGAAGAGTCAGTGAGGCGAGGCGAGGCGGAGGCAGCAGGACCAAGAGCAATGGATGAGGACGGCTTACACTCACAGCTAAGAGGGAGATACACGCGAAAAGGAGGTAATGATGGAGAAATGGGGTGGTAATGTACATCCTCGTGTATCTTGACGAGTTACCTCAACAATACTTTAAGAAGAGCAGGAAAATTTGATGGCTGAAGGATGAACGTTAGGATGGAGAGAAACATTATGTGATCAAAGGAATACTGCGTAACAGCGTAAATGTTGGGTATACAGTATCACGGGAGAAAATACTATAAAGTATTAACATGTAAATTGGGGTTCCATAATGATAATATTTATGGGGAAACAGTGCCATATACCGGCAGGAGAATATTATGAAAATGCAAGCATAAAAGTCGTGGATATTACATATAATGGTGTGAGGAAACAATATCATACACC
This sequence comes from Callinectes sapidus, assembly GCA_020233015.1. Taxonomy (NCBI): domain Eukaryota; kingdom Metazoa; phylum Arthropoda; class Malacostraca; order Decapoda; family Portunidae; genus Callinectes; species Callinectes sapidus. The sequence goes on along the minus strand of CM035196.1, from coordinate 8,189,372 downwards.
AGCAAGAGAGATAAATAATTACACATAATCAGACAGCTCGTGGTTTCTCCTGTATCACAAAAGGCAATTTTACCAGAAAATATTTAGCATTAGTGTCGACAGCCCGCACTGACCTGTTAAGGAGTAACAATTAATGCTATTACCTTACATAACATAGCGTAATGCCATTATTAAAGCATCACGGCGTGGAATCAGAGTTTAGTTCTGGTTCAGAGCAAGTGGAGGTGAAATACGTTGATACATTTTTGGCATCTGTTCATTACAGAATTCTGTGAGACATGAAAACATATTTTGCAGACAACACTTAACACTTTATCCCGACCTCAATTGTAATATTCTCTCTCTCTCTCTCTCTCTCTCTCTCTCTCTCTCTCTCTCTCTCTCTCTCTCTCTCTCTCTCTCTCTCTCTCTCTCTCTTAAAAGTATCAATAAGCATAACTACACAATCATAATTATGATACTTCTATTATTACTACTACTAGTAATAATGATGATACTACCACCATCACTACTACTACTACTACTACTACTACTACTACTACTGCTACTACCACTACCACTACTACTACTACTACTACTACTACTACTACTACTACTACTACTACTACTAATAATAATAATAATAATAATAATAATAATAATAATAATAATAATAATAATAATAATAATAATAGTAATGATGATAATAATAACAATTTCAATAACCATTACAATAATAGAAAAAAAAAAAAAACATTCCTTCTCCAACTCGTACTCACACATTCTTTTCCTTCCCTCATATATTGAGCTCCCCGCCTTGCCTTAAACAATGTGAAGAAGAACACTAGGGAAAAGGCGAGAGAACAGTCAAAATAATACATGGTGGTTGAGGAAGGAAAACATACCTAATGGCTTTGCATAAATGGACAAATAAAAGAAGGCAGAAGGAAGAGTAAGAAGAGAAAATCAGTACAAACAAGACAAAATAAAAACAAAAATGTAGTTGGAAATGAGGAGTGTGGTAAAGCAGAAGGAAATTACACAGACAAAAAAAATGTATAGTGAGAGAGCGAGAATGCTTAAAAAGGGAGACGTGGGGAAAGGGATAACCTGAGGAGACGAGAAAGAGAAATAGTGATGAGGAAAAGAAAACAGAAGAAAAGTACATGGCAAAGACGAAGGACTAGACATGAAAAAAATAAATAAATAAAATGAAGAGGAAAAAATGAAAATAAATACGTGAAAAAGTTACTAATAAAGAAATAAAAGACAAAATATATATAAGAAAAAAAAACAAGTAAAATAAAATAAAATAAAAAGACAAAATATATATAAGAAAATAAATAAGTAGAAGGGGGAAGGGACCAACTCTGAGAACATCAACGAAAGCAGCGGGGCACTATAGGAAGGAGACCGATTGACTGCCACGGGAGTTGAAGGAGACGTGGGGGTTGATTACAAGTGAATAGCAGGCAGGCATCTGGTTAGCATCGGGACCTGGGAGAGGGATGGCGATAAGTAGCCTAACGGAGTGAAGGACCTGAGGGGCACTGGAGGCGTGATGAGGTGTTAGGTCTGTGAGGAAGGGAAGAGAAAAAGGCTGGACTGAGCGGATTGAGGGGTTGTAGGACTTAAGGGATGTCTAGGTGATACGAAGGACAAGGAGAATGTATAGAGAGGTGTGGCGATGAGCTGATAAACTGATGAGGTCTCTGGACGATGGAAGGGGCATAGGAAGGGTATGGGAGTGTTTGTACGATGAGGGAAGAGGTATGGAATGCTATGAACGATTAGAGTTGCTGACAATAGGTATGGGAAAGGTACAGTTTCTCTCTCTCTCTCTCTCTCTCTCTCTCTCTCTCTCTCTCTCTCTCTCTCTCTCTCTCTTACGCCTAATTTATCTTTTTAACCATCTGAAAATCAATACGGAATGTTCTTATATGCGATGGAGTGGCGTAATGCTCCCCCAGAGACCATGCTAAGACAGGAGTGAATTACAACCCTTGCTTCTATCGGTTTACGGTCTTTAAGGTAGGTAGAATGGTGAATGAGAACTGCGACAGAGTACTTGTGGTTACTGAAACTGTGAAATGACTTTGTTACTAAATGACAAGAACAAAAAATAGTATATAGTAAATGATATAAGGAAAATAATTTATAAGTTTGTTAAATGAAAAATCCTAATAGATAATAAGGCGTAAACACACACACACACACACACACACACACACACACACACACACACATACGGGCGCGTGTGTGCGCGCGCTTGGTCCCTCCATCAAAATTACTGTGACCTGAACTTCCAAAGAAAGGAATGTGAAGGATCTTAAAAAGACGCGATGATGAAAAATGATAGTGGAATGTAATAAAAATCGCTTCATACTATATTCCTTACATGGAAATCTGTCAAGTCATAGTGAAGAGGTTCAACAATGTCTTGCAATGGGTAAAAGAGGAGAAAGAAATACATGTAGCAATGAAGAGAATAGCATGAAAACAACATATTTATAATTTGGATGCAGAAAAGATGGCAATGAAGATAGAAGAAAATAAGGATAACAGTACAGGAAGCAAAGAAATTAGTGTTGGAGCTAAAAACACAAGAAAAATCACTTACGCTACATCTGTAAGAAATGGAAACAAAACAGTGTGCACCTGACCTGCTGAGTCACTACGTACCCTCTCCCTATGCACGTCGAGCCAAGTAACTCGACTCAACTCAACTGTAACTTGCCCTCTACCACCATTACCACCACCACCACCACTACTACCAAAGCGGTAGAGGTGCAATTATAACTGGAGATAATTTTCTTGAAAATATGCCGACAAAAAAAGCTTAATATATGCAAAAATGTTTAAAAAAGGAAAGAAAAATACATAAAACTCATGATAACGGTAGAAAGAGGAGGAAAAGTTAATGTTTATTACACCCGGAATGGAATAATGCAGAAAAATTACAACAGTTTAAGATAAGTCATGGAACAAAAACAGTTAAGTATGCAATAAATAGCAATAGAGATAACATATGAAAAACAAAAATTAAGATAAATTTTGTTAAAAGGAAAATAAGAGTTAAAACATTTCAAGTGTGTGTGTGTGTGTGTGTGTGTGTGTGTGTGTGTGTGTGTGTGTGTGTCAAATGTAACAAAAATGTCCAAGAGTGTCATAAGGCATTAGTCAGATAAAAAATAATTACGTAATCTGATTTTTAGTTGACAGACAGATAAATAAATGAGCAGACAGACAGAAAGCCAGATGGACAAGTAGAGTTATCAATAAACAATTGGCAATAGAAAAAGTGACGGGGTGATAAACAAACCATAAGGCTAAAAACACCCAAAGAGGCTGACATACAAAAGCAGAAAACACTTTGTTAATCATTTTTATCATAGTGCTCATTCAGTGAGAAAACAAAAATAAAGAAAAAAGAAAAATTGAATAAAAAAAGGCATCCAATTTGAGCAAGCAAAGAACAAAAATGTTCTCACATTTGGCGTTTTTAGATTACAAGCTTCATCTTATCTACCATTCGCCTTACTAATTTCAAAACAAAGTCCCTCTAAAATGGAAAATCAATAAACAAAATAAATAAACAAACAAATTAATACACAACAAATCTCGACATTGATATCACCAGAAGTAAGAATCACGCATTTTTACTATCAGATTACTTACTTGAAAAGGAACTATGAAAAAACAACCTAAAGGTATCGTGCACATCTTCTGTAATATACGAAAGCATTATTTTCCAAGCAGAGATGGGCCACAAGAAATAATAAGCTGTAAATTAATATAGTCAAGAAGACGGGAGGGAACAAAAGGGTCGGTGACACAGACACACAAGAACGCACAGGTGTGATGACGAGGACAATGGCGCCCCAGAATAGCACGAGGCAAGAGGGATGAAGAAGCAGCGAGATTTACTGGAATATTAGCGTGTCTCACACTGAAGGGCTGGAGAGGAGAGTGGAGGACACGTGTCAAGGATAAATGGATAAATTATGAATGGATTGGATGGGTGATGAAAATTCAGTTGGTATTCGTTCCCTTAAAACTTTCCCTGCCAGAAAGTTTGAATTTATAATTGCACGAGGGTTTTCAGATTTTTAGTTTCTTGTACCCCGCTCAGTTCACTTAAAATCTGACACCAGTAAGAAAATAAAAAAAAAACAAATAAATAAAAGACAAACAAAAACACACAGAAAGAGAAAGATGACAAGAAAAAGCCTGAAAGGAAAGATAAAAAAAGAAGAAAAAAAGGAAGGAAAGGAAGCAAAAACGGAAGAAAATAAAGACGGAAAGAAATGCAATGAAATAAACAGATATACATAGGCAAATGAGTGATGAGTGATGCAGCATTAATGGGAGTGGGTGTGTGAATGCATAAAAAAGGGCAAAAGAGAGAGAGAGAGAGAGAGAGAGAGAGAGAGAGAGAGAGAGAGAGAGAGAGAGAGAGAGAGAGAGAGAGAGAGAGAGAGAGAGAGAGAGAATATCTGGCGACCGAGTAAGATCTCGTAAAGTGGAGAAAAAATGGACTAGGATGACGGAGGAGGATTTACGTGTGTGAAGGAAGGTTTGGGAAAAGTGGAGCATGATTTGAGAGAGTTAAGAAGACGAAGGTGGAGGGACGTGGAGGATGAATGAGGAATGATGTCAAGGTCGAAAGATAACCAAGTGCATTAAATGAAGGAAAATTTATATGATGACGGATAAGAGGAAAATACTTGGAAGGGAACAAAGGAAGAAGCGAACGAGGAATAATGAATAAGTAGGAAAGGAAGAGAAGGAGGAAAACGAGGAAAGAAGGTTAGACAGATAAACAGAAATTGAGAAAATACAATAAAAAAACAACAACAGAGCGAATGAGGAAAGGGATAAAACCCTAAAAAATAAAATAAAAAAAGTCATAAGAGAAGATGAAAGGAAAAAAGCAGGCAGAAAAAATGGAGGAAAGAAGAGAAATTACAGAATGGAAGCAAATAGAGGAAAATGTTGGGGACACGAGAAGCGTGACACAAAGGGGAAGTGAATGGCGATTGACGCTGACGAAGTTGGGGGAAGAGAGAGAGAGAGAGAGAGAGAGAGAGAGAGAGAGAGAGAGAGAGAGAGAGAGAGAGAGAGAGAGAGAGAGAGAGAGAGAGAGAGAGATTGTGTTTGTGTATAGTACATAGAGAGTGGATATGTAACGGGAGAAAGAAGAAGGGTAAGGAGAAGAAAGTGATTGTGATAACGGGCGGTGAGGAGGGAAAGGAGAAGGAAGGTGAAGAGGAGGAGGAGCAGGAGGGAGAGCTTGTGTCTGGTGGGTGGGGCCGTGATGGGTACAGCTGATAAACTTGTCTGATTAATTGCTGTCTGCGGCCCTCCCCCACAAAAGGCAGGGCAGAGCGCCGCGGGAGGACATTCGGACAAGGCAAACAAATTAGCATACTCACAATGCTCGCTAAATTAGAGACGGACAAGTGGCGTGCGGAACACCGACATTTTGAACATTTTTATCACATGTCCCCGAGTCCTAAGTATCTTTTTATTCATCTATTCTTTCTCTTTCTTTTTAAACAACCGAATGAAGGGACATATTTTCCTTTTTCATTTTGTTTAATTGTTAATATACTTGAGCTATAATAGTAGTGATATTAATGGTGGGGTGTGCAGCAGTAGTAATTTAACTGGTAAGTGACTCTTTTGATATCACCATATATGTACAAGTAGTAGTAATATTGATGAAGATGGTGACTGAGAAGATTTTTTTTTACAGTTTAATGCAAATGCAGTTGTAACATCTACATGATATTTTATTTTTCATTAATTCAATCACATAGTCATGGAAAGAAAATAAACATGAGGCCAAAAACGAAGAGTCTTTGGGAAGAGCATGCATAGTAAAACGTAAGATTCTCAAGGCCATGAAAACATATAACTAAAAAGAATGAGAGGGAAACTTTGCTTTTTTCAAAAAGAAGTTCATAATTATGCAAAATGACAGTGTAGTTCTATGTTGAAGTTGTGAATTATCAATGCAATAAAGACGTGCGGAACTATGCGACACAGCAATAATTCTGAAACATCTTGAAACATGACATTACAAAACGACAACAATATTTCTCAAGGAAGGAGAACAGTCCAAAATGTGAACGTTGGGCGAGTAGTGAAGCGTTCGGAGCTCTGAAGAAAATTAAGTGTGGAAGGTCACCTGAAATGGATGTGATTAAAGTGGAATTGCTTCAGAAAGAGTGGAGTGTGCAGTGATGTGGCGGGTTTGGGTGCGGTAAGGGTGTTCATTTCATGCTGGCAGGAGGGTGATGAACCTGAAGAATGGCAGGAAACGAAGATTGTGACACTGCATGACGGTAATGGCGATGGGATTCAACAAATTACAAGGGAGGAAGACTACCTTAGCATATATAACAATAAAAGCTATACAGAAGTGACAATGTTATTCACAAGGGTGTCTGCCAATATGCAAGTGAACAAGGCGGTTTCAGGCGTGTGGTGAGGAATGGTTGTGGTGCACGAATATGAGTACATCACGTATTTGAGCGTGCCTGAATGTGCCGAGTGTGAAGTTCTTGGGCAAAGTAACTGTTTTTATGCAGTATTCCTGGACTTGTGGAAAGATTACGATAAGACTGCCAGAATAGGAAAGTGTGCGTACTAATATGGCAAATGGCGGAATGAATTCACAAGCAACATGATTGTCTGGTAAAGGAAAAGAAAAGAAAAAAAGGGTAAGAAAGAGTATACTGAAGTAAGATGTATATAAATAAGAAATGTTAGTAATCATCAATAAATGAATAATAGATAAATAGATAATTACAGTGCATATATATATATATATATATATATATATATATATATAT
>CM035196.1:8095511-8100788 GCA_020233015.1 Callinectes sapidus | reverse complement strand
GTGTGTGTGTGTGTGTGTGTGTGTGTGTGTGTGTCAACATAATAATGCAAAAAATAGTCTTAGTTTAAATCTTATAATAATAAGGGGTTATCGAATAGTTTCTTATATATCAATTATACATAACTATTTATACATGATCGCCTTTTATACACCACCACCACCACCACCACCACCAACAGCAACTTACTCAAAGAAATACAACAAACAAAATCTATTTAGGCAAACTCCTCCTTATTCCTTCCCTCTCTCTTCCTTATTGACTCCTCCTTTCTCCCCTTCCTTTCTCCTCTCTCCTTCCCTTGCCAAGCCTATTTTCGTTCCGGTCGAGATCTATTTCTTCTGCCTCGTGGTGACCAGCGAGGGACAAGGGAGGAGGAGGAAAAGAGAGAGGACATTGGAAAGGGGAACGAAAGAGAGGCAAAAAGCGAGAACGGGCAACAAGATGAAGAGTTCAGAAGTGAAGAGGAATTTTGAGTGTTCTTCTTGCCCTTTAGGTTCACAAGTTTCAGGTAATCGTCATCGGTAAAAGGCCTCTGATTTCCGGGCTAAGATTGTGGGGTCCAACTGAACGATTGAGAGGGAGACGCGTTGGAGATCAGGATGAGATAAGAGAAGAGGGAAATAAGGCAGGGGAGGCTAGATAGGGCTATGGGAAGGTGGTGGTGATAGTGGTAGATGAAGAAGGGCCAGGAGAAAGAGAAGAGATACTGAAGAGTAACAGCAAGAAGCAGGATATGAGGGATGAGAGTGAAGTGTGAAGAGGGAGTCTGTGGAAATAGTGGGAGAAATAGAGTGAGTAAAAAGGTGGACGTTTTGATAGAAGGTTCTCTCTCTTTTTTTTTTTTTTTTTTTCTTTTTTACGAGTGGGAGGAATGGTTAAAGTGAAAGGAGAAAGACAACAAATGAGTTAACACTTTTGCAAATCATCTGTGAAGACGAAGGTAAAAGGATCCGCGTGGAATGGGTGGGAAGAACAACATAATGTTTGGGGTAAAGAAAAATAATGGGAATTAAAGGAATGAAGATGCAATTAAAAGACCATTGAGTACAGATCGAAGGATGGAAGAATGAAAGGAATGAAGAAATAGGAAAATGTTGCTGTGGTAGAGGGCAAGGACGATGGAAAGGAAAGGAAGGAAAAAGACGTGCCAGTCTAAACGAAAAAAAGAAGTCGGTGGGAGGGAGAGGGAAACACGATGATTGAGTTTAAAGAGGAAAGAGGTACTCAAAGAGGAAGGAGGAGGAGGAGGAGGAGGAGGAGGAGGAGGAGGAGGAGGAGGAGGAGGAGGAGGAGAATATACTGTGTTGTGAGTGAGTGGTGTTATGGGTGATGCAGGGTTTATGAGAAAAAAATAAGGGATGACAGGGAAGAAAAGTGAAAGACCACATAAAAAAAGGAAAAAAAGTGTGTGGACAGAAGAAAGGATGGATATGGGATATGGAGAAAAAGACGGTAATAAGTGAAACAACAAAATACCATCATAGTTCAGGGGATGAATGAAGAGAGAGGTGAAGAATGGGGAATAGGAACACAAGGGGAAAAGGTGAGCAGCAGCAGCAACAGCAGGAGGAGGAGAAGGAGGAGGAGGAGGAGGAGGAGGAGGGGAAAGGGTCATAAGCTTGTTCGAGCTGAGTGAAAAATGAGGTTCTGCTCTCTTCGCCGCCTTCTACAGGAAACCCGTGAGAATTCTGGGCCTGAAATTACACTATTTGTCTCCTTTTGTTTCCTTAAATTGCGTTGGCGATGTATGGCGCCTGCACACCACACCCCACGCACCACGCACCACGCACCACACCTCTTCTCTGGATGCCTCGCCCCTTACAACATTCCGACCACATCATCTACCACCAGGTTAGCCTCAACTTTTCCCCTCCTATCTCTTACTCTTTCCTTTTATTTATCTCCTTAAGCCGTTATGTTATATCAATTTATCTACCAAATTTTCGCCTGTTGCTCTTTTACTTTTTGAAACTCTTGAACTCTTACTTTTTTTTCTTTTTAACCCTTCCTACATTCTGTTCGACTTACCCAATTTAACTTTGTCTCTGTAAATTTCCATAATTCTCTTTTTTTTCTGCCACAAAAGCTTTTCACTCGTGTCTATGTACAGTTATCATCGGTGTTCTCTGCCCTTCAACCTCCGCTGCGCATCTGCCCTGGCCTCTCTGCACGCAGCCTGGCCACCGTACTTACCTCTTCCATCTATCTCTCCGTCATTCACTCAAGCAGATCGCAGCGTTCATATTTAGCTTCACTCACACGAGACGGAGTAACAAGGCGCTTGGTGGTCATGCGTGAAGCCTCAACCAGTGATGGGAAAGAATCGCTGCCTATTTCAAGTCTCAAATTCTTTTCCACTGTATCTTTAAACACTAATTATCATATTATTCTACGATGGTTAAGTAAAAAGAAAAATAACATTCGATTGCTATCTTGGTAGTGGCAAGCGATTTGGGTTATAAAAAATACTTATATGAACATAAAACTGTGCATGTTAGAGAAAGCTGAAAAAAACTATGGTTTTGGTAAAGTACTTATACTCAATAAAACAAAAAGTCACCCTTTACACATGGAGGTTATCACAGATGCATGAGCGAAAAACTGCACGTGCAAGGCAATAGGCGGGCTCTAAAACGCTGCCATGAAATCATGATACAGGGAATGACGAGGAGTAAGGAGGAACATCTCAGGCAATCATGGCCAAACTGCATCGTAAAGGCACTCAACAACACGATAAGAGACGCATTATATCTGGTACAGGTTTGGCGGCGCACACAGATCAAGTTAGGGAGATCGAGAGATCCTGGCTGGGACCTTGACTACGGGATCAAGTGCCTTCAGATTAGTGCTATCTAACCTCCGCAACACCTCAATACTTCAACACCCCAGCAGCTCTCAGCCGCCACCTCCCACCGCACCAGAGGACCGATTTAGAGTAACGATCATCGAGTGTCTTTTGTTTGGTTGGCCATAAATCATAGGACGGATTCGTACCCGCGCCGGCCCTTTACCCTTCTCTTGAAATAGCTTAATCGGGGTTGGTGTGAGCGACCCGACGGGTGAACTGTGACATAACGGACCGCTGGAGGACTCACACTTTCAGGGGAATGACTGGATGTCCCTCTGCCCTTTGCCGCGAGGACCCAAGCTGACGTGGAGGTGGCACGCAATACCCTGGACACAGACGCCAATAGTGTGGGTAAAGGTGTGTTGATGGGAGGCTCCATTAATCATCGCCTGTTTGACACCGTCTTTCACGAACGAAAGGATTACGACAAAAGGATTTTCACTCGATCTCAAAGCTCTCTCTTTCCTCATTGCCTCCCTCTATCCCTCCTCATCCTCTTCCCCTCCTCTTTCTCCAGTGTCCCAGCACTATTTGTCACCTTGCCATACGGTAGCGAGGACTGTCACCATTGTTCATTCCCACCGTATCATCACTGCATCAAGCGCTACATTACCGCTCACACTCCCTCACCGCGCCATCGTACATCAAGGCCTAGAATGAAGTTTCTAAATAGACTTCACATCCTTGACGCTCTTTCTGTACCTCAATTTCCCTTTCGCCCTCTTCCCTCCTTCCCTCCGTCCCCTTGCCTTCTTCCCCTTCCTTCCCTGCCCTCCTTTCTACCTCTTTTAAGATAATCGCTCCATGGGGAAGATAAAAAATAAGTGGAAATTATTCGATATTTCACTCTTGCGTCTTATAAGAGCCGCAGTGATTCATATCCCGTTAAGTAATCCAGCCTAGTACTGGTCAGGGGAGCCGCCTAACGCTCACACCGACGCATAAATTCCCCCTCGAAATGTTTCACGTAAGACTGGAAATTGCCATGAGTCAGCGAAAGAAAAGAGCAATTTACAGGATTTTCGAAATTGTTGTTTCACTTGACGTCTCTTTCTACCATTTTTAACTTTATGTTTGGGTGACGCTGTGTGTGTGTGTGTGTGTGTGTGTGTGTGTGTGTGTGTGTGTGTGTGTGTGTGTGTGTGTGTGTACTGCAACGTTTCTTTTTCACTTGTGTCTTAGACATCTGTCAGACATTTTACGGACAAGAAAAGTGTTATGTAATGATGTCACAGGATGAGTGGTGGAAAATGTTGGTTCATGAAAAAAGAAAAAAAAAAAAAAAAAAAGAAGAAGAAACATATTGCCAAGGGCGTATTTGAAAACCACAAAGGACGGTGGTGGTGGTGGTGGTGGTGGTGGTGGTGGTGGTGGAAGTGATGGTGATGGTGATGGTGGAAGCGGTGGTGGTGGAAGTGGTACTGGTGATGGTGGTAGTGGTGATGGTGGTGGTAATAATGGTGGTGATGGTAGTGGTCATGGTGGTGGTCATGGTGGTGGTAATAATGGTGGTGATGGTGGTGGTGGAGGCGGTGATGGTGGTGGAGGCGGTGGTGTTGGTGGTAGTGGTGGTGGTGTTGGTGGTAGTGGTGGTGGTGTTGGTGGTGGTGGTGGTGGTGGTGGTGGTGGTGGTGGTGGTGACTGAGGCGGTGACGGTTGTGGTGCTAATGGCGCCCAGCACCGCCACCACGGCATATATAGCATGGTTCACTCGCTCTAGGTTTTCCAGCAACGATATTTCCCAGCATACGAAATTTTTCGAACAAAAATCCTACACATTCTCTCAGCTCATGAAGGCAAGAATATGACCAGACCCTCCTGCGCGTCGCTCACCAACACTTAACAACAACTGAACAAAGCAGGTTTGCAATATAATGCAAAATGTAAAATATCTATAAAATTCAAAATAACCATAAAAAGCAACTACGGCAGGGTGAGTAAAGGCACGAAATGCAATGAGAAATTTATGTGAGGTGAGAATATTTTGCATACCCAAAGAAGGTGTTGTGGAGACGGATATGAGAAAATATCCTCCTTGGACCAGACGAGCCTGGCTGCTGCTCTCCTCAGCTCTCTCTTGAGGCACAGAAGAGAGCAAAGATATAATATGAGTATATAGATAGATAAAGATATAGATAGGTAGTTAGATGGATAGAAAGAGGTAAAAACTGTGTGTGTGTGTGTGTGTGTGTGTGTGTGTGTGTGTGTGTGTGTGTGTGTGTGTGTGTGTGTGTGTGTGTGCGCGCGCTAGTGCGCGTGTACATGCACACATGCGCACACGCTTTCTTTCCTATTTTCAGAGGAAAGCTGGGCCGGGCACAGGCGGGTACCAGCGCGGCCAAATTACGCTTGGGTTCCACACCCCGGCAGAGCGCGGCGGGCGTCATCCCTTATTCTTGCTGCATCCTGGTCTTTGTAACAACGCTCC
>CM035196.1:8085511-8090511 GCA_020233015.1 Callinectes sapidus | reverse complement strand
TAAAAAATAAGTGCATAAAAAAAGGAAAGGGAAGAAAATCTATTGAAGATTAGATTAAAGAAATGGGTGAAAAAGAAGAACGATTGGGTGGTATGGTGGGAGGAAATGGAGAAGAAGTAGGAGTAGAAGGAGGAAGAAGAGGAGGAGGAGGAGGAAGAAAAGGGAGGAAGAAGGGCGTGAGTTGTGGATGTAGCGTGTGTAGAGGCTGTAGTTGTTTATTTCTTGCTGTTGTTGTTGCTGTTGTTGTTATATTGTTGGTTTTGTTGTTGTATTCGTCGTTTTTTGTTATCTGTTGTTGTTTCTGTTGATGTTTATGTTATTTTTGTTATTTTTTTTATTATTCAAGGTGGTCTGTGATTAAAAGACAAGCTGAAAAAATCATGTGATAACTTGGTTCAAATTAGTAAATAAATAAACATGAAAAGTCAATGAAAATAATATAGGATAACAATGTGGTGAAATAGAGAGATAAAATTCATCGCGCGCGCGAACACAGACACAAACTCACAAAAGAGAAAAAAATATATGAATAAATAAATAAGCAACTAGAAAATGAAAGAGAAAGACGTGGTGGTGGCGGTGGCGGTGGCGGTGGCGGTGGTGGTGGTGGATGGGGTGGTAAAAGGAGGAAAACTGCTAAATGATAAAAAATTGAAAATGAAAGAGTAATATTACATTAAGAGTATCTCATGAGACTGACTCGTCTACTAGAAAAATAAAGAGAAAACTTGAAAAAAATCTTGTCACTCACTATTTTCTATCGACAAATGAGCTTGTTATAAATAAAAAAAAGCATGTCATTAATTGAAAGGTGAAGCAAAATAAATAAATAAATAGATAAGCACGAATGAGCACTGAAGAGCATATACTCAAGAAAAAAAGAAAAGAAAAAGGAACAATAGGTAGAGGAGTCGAAATAGAGAGATGAGAAACATGAGGCGTAGGAGGGGTCGTAGGAAGAGAGAAGGAGGAGGAGGAGGAGGAGGAGGAGGAGGAGGAGGAGGAGGAGGAGGAGGAGGAGGAGGAGGAGGAGGAGGAGGAGGTAAAAAGAAAGGGATCAGGCAAAGGACCAGAATCGGAAACGGGAGAAGAAGCAAAAAAGCTGGAGGAGGAAGATAAAGAAGAGACGAAAGGTGACGCAGCCATTCCGTAAGTCAGATGAAGAGATATCCCTCCCATCCACCCACACACATCCCCCCCCCATCCAACCCCCCTAAAAAAAATCGGTTGGGCAAAAACTCCTCCGACGACAAGCCTTTTATTTCCCAGGGAACGTATAGCCTTCGGGCAGAAAGTGTCTGGCGCAGTTGGATGGGGAATTTAATGCCAACTAAACGGCGAGGTTGTGTGGTCACATTCCCTACTAATTACATCCTGTACAAAATACTATTTGACATTAATTTTGAGGCCTTCTTTACGGGGACCCTTATGTGTTGCTTCGCTCGTTGGTGTCGCCTTAGCCAGCACGACACAGCGGTGGTCCGACTGAGTGGTGGCGACGGCGGCAACAGTAGTAGTAGTAATGGTGGTGCTGGTGGTAGGGATAGGGTCTCAGTGACGGCGTGTGTGCGAGTACCCTATTACATTAAATATCAAACATGTTGCTATTTTTGAAAGGCAATTCGTTGCATTATAAGTCTCCCTTTACTGGAAAATAAACATAACTACAATTGGTTGATGACTGGAGGAAAAGCAATTTGAAAATGTAAGTAATTTCGAGACATAAAACAATAACACAATTTGTATAAATTTCGATATATTATTTTTTCAAGATTTGATTTCCTAAAACATTAACGATCCCAGTTGCCATACATTTTCTTCTCTTCTGTATATCAATTACGAAACTCATGGCTGTTGTGGTAGAAGATTATGCAAGCACAGTCAAAGAGGTTTATTCCTTCATTCTGGATGTCAACACTTCGGCAATTCGAAGACTGAAAAATAGTGCTTCTATATTCTTAAGAGTTGCCTAACTTTAAGAAAAAAGATATATATGCATCATAAAGCGACAATACCATTAAACACATTCTAAACAAAAATAAACAAAAGCAATGTGCAGCTATAACTAAAAAATCTAAGTAGATTGAACAGAACCAATGTGATATTTGGATTCAGCACATAAAATTTATCATGAATCTCTTAAAATATCTCAGACAATAAATCTGCTGTTGACCAGTGTTATTATTCACCCAAGAGCACGTAGTAATAAAAGTCAAATAATTCCTTATTGTTAACACATAAAATCCCTATAAATGTCAGATTTTTTTTACTCGCTCGATAAAGACACATTTCGGTTAAGAGCAGTAGAGATGAATATAATACAAATATGAAACTGTTTTTTGTGTGTGCTCGTGTGTGTGTGTGTGTGTGTGTGTGTGTGTGTGTGTGTGTGTGTGTGTGTGTGTGTGTGTGTGTGTGTTTACATAAAAAGAGCAAAGACACAAGATTTCTAGAACAAAATCCGTGCCGTAAAGAAAGGCACCTCAAGGCAGAGCGATGCATCGTCCCCTGAGCTTGGCGGAAACAAAATTTATGTGTCATTCGGCCCCACCAAAGAAAAGGATGGCAAGGAGGAGGAGGAGGAGGAGGAGGAGGAGGAGGAGGAGGAGGAGGAGGAGGAGGAGGAGCAAAATCCCAACGGTGAAGGCGACTACAACCACGACAAATAGAAGTGTACGAGATGCAAAGATAAAAACAAGGGCAAAGAGTACAATGACAAGCATAAAGTCAGGAAAAAGAAGAAGAACGATGACGAGGAAAGCGCAAGCTAAGATCTTAGCGGCAAAAAACAACAGACGGAGACGACACCAAGGGATGCGAAACAGGATGTTTCCACACTTTCCGAAGACACACACACACACACACACACACACACACACACACACACACACACACACACACACACACACACAAAGCAAGACGTACCAGTCATAAACGTGAAATTCACACTCATTATCCCCACGGCACCAAAGATGAATCACAACAGTTTCCAAAGTGTGATGCTTTACAATATTTTTAAATATTTTAAAATGTAACAGGAGGAAGCTGGTCAAGGGCATAAAAATAATAGAAAAAAACTCAACAATTTGCCAGTTTGAAAGAATAAGCCGAACAATTGGGCAAAAGTATTAACTAAATCCTCTTGAAGTACAAACACGGAGTGACTCGGTGTACAGGGTGTAGTGACGTGCGTGTGAGGAAGTACAAACGGAGGTCGTCACGGGGCTGGAGGCTTAGAGGCAACGGTGACGGATGGATGAGGAGGAGGCTTAAGAGACGGCGGCGCTAGACGGGGAGGAGGTCGACAGTGATGAACGAGATTATGCATATCTTTAGGCATATTTGCATCGATGTTGAATCAACCGGAAGCCAGCAAGTCCAGGTGAGTAGGGGGAATGGGGAGATAGGGAAGTGGATAGGCATAGAAAGGAGGTAAAGAAGATGGCAGAGAAGGAGGAAGAGGAAGAGGAGATAACCTAGAGGAAATGTATTTTACATTGGCAATACAAAAATAATAAAGAGAGAGAGAGAGAGAGAGAGAGAGAGAGAGAGAGAGAGAGAGAGAGAGAGAGAGAGAGAGAGAGAGAGAGAGAGAGAGAGAGAGCCCCCGACACACACACACACACACACACACACACACACACACACACACACACACACACACACACACACACACACACACACACACTTCACTCACAGAAGCGAAGAGAAAATCAAGGTTCTGATAAATAGGTTTCCCTTCACCATTCCATCTTTGAAAATCGAGTACGTGAAGGGTGAGGGTGTCAAGGAAGGAAAGAAGGAAACAAGCAAGATAGGATAGAATGACGGGAATAGAGGAAGAAGACCTGGTAAAGGCAACACTAGGCTGGCTCTTCATAACACACGTGCCGGTGCTTCCCTGAGACCTTACATAACTGGATCCGTATCATAGCGAACATGACCCTAGCAAGGAGAGTAAAAAAGAAAAATCCCCACCAATACTCTTACCCAACTGTACCCGAGCGGCGGATATTCACACAGGAACCGGGCAGCCGAATACGGTATCCGAACCACCCATAATATTCTCCTGATACGGCACTACACTCCTGGACCCGGATAATGCACCAACCCGCTGGATCGGCCGGACAATACGCTCGTTAGCTCGGAAAATATGCTCACCAGATCGGCCAATATGCTCGGTCGAGAAGCTCCACTTGTCCACCCTTCTGACGGCAGGTTATCCGAGAAACTCATAGGAGGGAAAAATATATACATTACTGCTCCCTAACCATTCCGCCTGCTACTGCTACGAGTATTACGGCAGGATTATATTTCAAGGGGAAGCCCGCCAAGCCGCCGCGCTCCTGCTACGAGAGGTGGTGCGGGTGGCGAGGAGGAGAAGGGGGATGGAGGGTGAAGGAGGGTGTGCGCTGCGCTATATATCCATATGATTTATTATAAGAATGGACGCACAAGAAAGCGAGGGCGTAAGTTATGGTTTCCTCTAACATCGTGGGGAAAAAGTGTAAAATTATTCATGGCCGCGTGAAGCCATAAATAACGATGGGGCAGACTGAAAGAAAATAAGAGTAATGATAAATAAATAAAAGAAAAAAATAAGAGAAGAAGAGGAAAAACCTATTCACGTTAAGGCACCGACTGACCCCAAAGACGGAGTGGAAAATAATGAAATGGAGTAAAAATTATCAAATGAAAGGCTCGTGAGAAACCCATTTAGAAAACCATGAAGGGGAAGAGAGCGTTTTGCACGATAAATATCGGGGAGAGCCGCGAGGGGAATTCACGTAACCTCAAATACTGGAAGTTCTTGCGCCGCGCTGCCAGGATAAAGAGGTGGCAGCTGCTCCCAAATAAATCCATCTACACTGCCACTACCAAAACCTCTTCGTGAGAGAGAGAGAGAGAGAGAGAGAGAGAGAGAGAGAGAGAGAGAGAGAGAGAGAGAGAGAGAGAGAGAGAGAGAGAGAGAGAGAGAGAGAGATGAGGGGGGGGCGGGG
>CM035196.1:7708927-7723368 GCA_020233015.1 Callinectes sapidus | reverse complement strand
GAGAGAGAGAGAGAGAGAGAGAGAGAGAGAGAGAGAGATGCAAAATCCTGCTAATAATCATGACTGGTTCTTTCCTATTGAGCAATGGTATGTGTATGTACGACATATTCCTAAACCAGTCAGTTCATTCTTCCTCGCAACACTGCCATAAGTATCACTCATTGCTAAAACTCGCAAGAATGTCCCTACTGACCTTCACCTTAACCTTGCTGGTGACGGTAATCTTTTGGAGGACCTTTTCTGGTGTTCCCGTTTACGTCTTGTAAAAGTAAGGCTCTGTGACCTGAAATGTTATCTGGGTAAAGTTGATATCTGTTTCTCATACATGCCAGGTATCGCATTCTATACGCTCCTGTACGTGCCTAATCTCGACTAGCAACAGTTTTCATATAGTGGAAGTTATGGGGATTCCAAGGACCATACATTTTCACGATGCTAGTGAGGTTTTGAAAATAGCTCTGTGCGGTCGATGATAAGAAAGAAAAAAAAAAAAAAAAAAAAAAAAAAAAACATGACCTGTGAAAAAGTCCTATATATGAGACTCGGGAGGGTTTCAAAACACAGTATGCTCTATCTGTTGGCTTTATCTCTAAAACTTCTTCAAAATATCATCTATTACTTCTGTAAAAAAAAAAAAAAAATTGTAATAATCCGTTCAAATTAGTGAAGATAACGAAGCAATTAACAGACAAAGTGGTTGGCAAACCGAGGTGAGTTTATTCTCAAAAGTTGTTTATTCTCAAAAGTTCCGCCTTCAGTGCTGAAAATAAGGCACACAATGCCCTTCTGTGGAAAACGAAATGGCTGGCAGGATGAAAGAACATTAATTTTCTAGGCTTATCGAGAATTCTTTGTGCAGAATATACACATGAATACCTTAGGCTTAGATAAATATTGCCACTTTGTATGTTTTATTACGTTCACTACTTGAGACAAACTGATTTTTAAACATAAGGCTAGAACTCGATATAAAAAATTCGGTTCCACTCCACAAAACACTGAGTTTACCCATAAAGATATATGAATTATTGAGAGAGAGAGAGAGAGAGAGAGAGAGAGAGAGAGAGAGAGAGAGAGAGAGAGAGAGATTTTATATTATTTTTAGTATTCAAATTTCAACACTACTAAAAAGAGAAAAATATTAATAGTATTTTCCATACAATCCAGCAGCACTGTCACTATTCATGGATTTGATATGCAATTTTGTTTGGGCATTAATTAGTACTATATTATTATTAATCACCATCATTATCATCATCCCTGACCCAATATTCCACGTTATAAGCTGAGCGCGGGCATCCACACTCCAAAAATGGCCAACACTGCACTGCTCCACATGCTCCACACGCTCCACTCACCCTCTCGCTGTGTAAAGCTGCACATACACCTGTCTAATTATGCTGAGTCCTAGACACACACGATTTTGTACCCCTGCGTGCTGAAGAATAAAGGTGGGAAGCTCTGGACTAATATTATCTTTCACGTACTTCCTGAGTGATACAACCCAGAAGTTCCCGCCACCATTTCTTCATTATCATCTCAAAGGAAACTTGTGCTTCTCTTTCATGATGCTGCGCCAGTGTTTGGGTGCTTAACTTTTTTTTGTTTTCCCTCTATCTTCTGTTACTGTTTGAAGTTGTATCATTTTCTTTCTTCTTGCTTGATTTTCTCGTGTTTCTTTCCCATTTTTATTTCTTCTTTTCGTCTGCTCATTTGTTTTTTGATTTAGTGTGGCGTCAGGAACCTGCTTTCGCCTCACCTGCTCCTCTCGCTTCTTTATCACACCTCCCATCAGGTATTCATCTTCTCATATTTTATTTTTCGTTCCCTCACACCAGATCTCTGTAATCGCCGCTGCTCACCTTTGACACATAACCCATTGCTCTCCCACTTAACCTTTCTTATGCATGAAGCGCATCATTTACACTTTTCTACCTTGTGAAATGTCATATTTTGTGTTCTATCTTTTATTCTTTTCATTATAAACACGTCGTAAAAATTCTCCGGTGTAAGTTTTTATCTTTTTTTTTATTTGTTAGTGAATGTTCTCTTATATATTGTATAAGAAAATGCAAAGAAGGACTTCAAAGCTTTGAAATCAGTTTGCTGCATGAGTATCGAAGAACGGTGTGTGTGTGTGTGTGTGTGTGTGTGTGTGTGTGTGTGTGTGTGTGTGTGTGTGTGTGTCTGAGAGTGCGAGCGTGCGATGTGTGTAGTGTGTGTGCGTGTGTTGAGCCTTTAATGAGTGGCTGTGTTTGGCAGCGGGCGGTGGGTGGTGGGCAGGGGCGGCGGGTGGGCGAGGTGACATAGGCGAGGGCGCCGCCACAGGGGTGCTGGTGGCCGCGGGTTGTCGGGTCCGAGTATAACACACGCACGAGTTCGAGCCCAATTAATTATAGTTTAATGGAACTGATTTTCAGGAACAAACTAGACTTAAAGCTGCTTGGTAATGAAGCCTCGCCACGCTATCAGCACGACCTTCGCCCTTGTCAGCTTGCCGCCAAGGCCCACACTGCCATAGGCCCATAGGCGGAGTTTCACCCGTGCGCTGCTCACTCAACAGTCCGCATATTGGCTGCTATATTCTAATGAGTACATCCCTTTAAACTAGAATACTCGGGATAAAGAGAAGTTCATTTCGCATATTACCGCCAATCAACGCTTTTTATCGCGAAATTCTTTGAAAAGAGAAGGACGTTTTGTAATTTCATTTGGACGCAATCTGCAGTCACTTTGACATGGATATGGAACCATAATTTAGGCCTTAGCTTCTTTTTTGTATGTTTAATTGATAGCACAGTACTATTGCTCGTAACACATACACACACACACACACACACACACACACACACACACACACACACACACACACACACTTGCGTCTCTGATAAGGATCTCGTCTGCTTCCCTATCCAAGTACCTCATCATTTGGTTGCAGAGTTGACGAGTTGCTCTTCATAGGGAGTGTCACCTGGTCTCAGATGACATGACGCTATGCTGTGACTAGTATTGATGTGTTGCAGGGGCTCAGTGAATAGGCAGACCCATCCCGCCAGCAAAACATTAGTGCGGCCTTGCCGTTTGGTATTCAAGTGATGCCATGTTGGGTTTGGCTGTGTCAGTGAAGGTGTGGCGTGTGGTTAGATGAGGCTGGGAAGATTTTGCGAGATCGTGGTTATAAATTTGATAGCTGACACCATACACGGGAAGAAAGCCCGCTGGTGTATCGCGGCAACCATTAAAAAGAGCCTCTTAGCTATTGTCCTCCGTCCTAATCTATTTATTCGATCATTAGTTTCGCTTTCCGATATAAGCACCACCTCTTATTACCTCCCTCCTGTCCGCTCTTTGTCTTGCTCATCTTACACACACGCACCCACGCACGCACCCACGCACACACACACACACACACACACACACACACACACACACACACACACACACACACACACACACACGCACGCACGCACGCACACACACACACACACACACACACACACACACACACACACACACACACACACACACACACACACATACACACACACCTGTACCCAACCTAAACCCTTAGCCCTTTATTTGTACCTTCCCAATTTACATACATACCTACCTTCCGTCTCTCCTTTCCTTCTCTTCTTTGCTCCTTCCACCATAGTTCCTGCAGGACAGTATGACCGATGGGGTGCCTGATAAACTAACCAGTAATTAAGCCCTAATCTTCACCGATTATTAATAGCTTTGGAATATTATGATTTGTGAAGAGGATGGCAGCGGGGCGGGTGGTCACCATGGGGGATTCCTCCGTCGATGACCTATGTACGTACACGCTCTCTCTCTCTCTCTCTCTCTCTCTCTCTCTCTCTCTCTCAACACATTACGCACAATAAACTTTTATTATTTGGCTTCAGTTATCCACAAAAACAAATTTCACAGACTGCGAGATCCAAACAGGGCCAAAGGGCGAGTTCCTGGCTGTTAGAGTGGCAAAAGTAAATGAGACTTAATTAAAAGACAATGCATCCTGGCCTCTTGAGGGCAGGCTCGCCAGCCCTACTTAAAGTGAAAGAATTCTATGGGTCATTAGATAACTGGCTGAACAAAGGGTGTCTGAGGAATCCCGCGGCTTTTTTGTTGTAGGAATGAGGGGAGAAAGAGGAGAGAGAGAAGAGAGATTAAGTAGTCTTGAAAGGGGAGGTGAAGTTCTGCACGGAGGGAGGTCAAGACTTTAAGAATGATGGTGTTAAAGGTTTAGAGGACCTTTGTGCAATGAACGTGCAAGTGTCAGGCCTTGATAAGACGTGAGTTTGGCCTTGGTGTTGCTGCAATACGATCCGGAAAATGCCACATGTGCCTACGAGGCGTGAAGGAAACTTTCACTGCATATTATCTAATCTTTACTGCGACCTTTTAACACCGGCGATGTATGTCTTTTTACTTCACTTGAATTCACCTTCTAGAACACCTGTTTGGTTTGCTAAGGTAAGAAAGTAAAATAAAGAGACGAGAGGCACACGTACAGTCCAAAAACAAAGACCAATCAGAATCATAATCCAAAACTGAAAGATAAGTTTAACATGCAAAGACACTTTAATCTTTTATTCTGTTAGCTTTAGCAGAGGGAGTTCAGCTAGAGACCAAGAATCCAGTGCTCTTCTCCACTGTTCTGCTTAGAGTTTGTGTACTTATACAGCTGATGGTTTCATGCACTGGGTAACACGAGCCCTGGGAAGGTAAGGCAGTTAATAATGAAGCTCCTCTGCCGCAGATGCAATCGTGGGGAGGGAAGTTCTGCATCCAACGAGACCCTTGAATTCGCAGAAATAATTCGATATTGTGAATATAATTTTCCCGAAGGATTACACTCGGGGACGGAAATTACGCTGGTATTCTGTTCCACACATTTGATCCGCCGAGTCGAGAGGAGATTTGCGGGTGGTGCAGGCAAATTATTGGACTGACTGTACAGGGAGGAGATTTGGCGGAATATAATGCGTAATGCGGGAGTTATTTCGTTATTTGCTTCGTACATTACTGCTTTTAAAGGTTGTTTTTGTAATGGAGGTGCATTTTTTATTCATTCTAATAATGTCCCAGCCACTTGCATGGAAGCCGCTGAGAGAGAGAGAGAGAGAGAGAGAGAGAGAGAGAGAGAGAGAGAGAGAGAGAGAGAGAGAGAGAGAGAGAGAGAGAGAGAGAGAGAGAGAGAGAGAGAGAGAGAGAGAGAGAGAGAGCGAGCGAGAGAGAGAGAGAGAGAGAGAGAGAGAGAGAGAGAGAGAGAGAGAGAGAGAGAGAGAGAATTCCCCGAGAGACTTAAAGTAGCAAAAGTTATTCCCATCTTTAAAGGAGGCAGGAGGGTGAACATGTTTGATTACCGTCTATCTCTATATTAAATTCACTATCTAAAATATATGAACGTGCTATTTCTGACAGGCTCACAGAATTCCTGGAGAATAACATTAAGTAATTTTCATTTTGGCTTCAGAAAACATCTTTCTCTTCAAATATCTGTTCCTCAGCTTGTAAACAACATATTGCTAGATTTAGCTAACAAAAAATAAATTATCAGCTTTTTTTGGAGAAAGGCTTTTGACACCCTAGATCAAAGTATTCTTCTCAATAAACTTCATTACTATGGAATCTGTATTAATAGGTTTAATTTATTAAAATGTTATTTGAGTAATAGAAAACAGCTAACTGTGGTTAATAATCAATTTTCTCAATTTGCTCCCCTTACCACAGGTGTGCCTCAAGGCTCAACCTTAGGACCACTTTTATTTCTGATATATATCTATGACATTGTTAAGAGCTCAAATGTACTGAAATCCACATTATTTGCAGATGACACTAATATCACCCTCTCAGTAACAGACACAGGTTCATTGAATCAAATCATAAATTCAGAATTAAAACTTGTCGCAAATTATTATATGTTAACAAATTTTCTTTAAATGTAAGTAAAACACAGTACATTGTTTTTTTTTTTTTTTAGGTAATAAAACATTTGTTGACAACTTAGATATTAGACTGTGCAATAGAGTACTCAATAGTTCACCTTCAGTTAGGTATTTGGGCATAGTTATAGATCAGAAACCTACATGGAGAGAACAAATTAACCACTTAGTAAGAAAGATATCTCGGTCTTCTGGTATAACGCATAAAGTAAAGCACCTGATACCTTCTGACACTCTTAACACTTTATATTACACACTTATATATCCGTACTTACAATATTGCAATGTTGTATGGGGGATGGCCACTAAGACTACAGTCAATCCCTTATTTCTGATACAGAAGAGATTCATACGCCTGATTGCTAATGTCAATAATGATGCCCACACTTCACCATTTTTTAAAGATCTAGGAATCCTCAAAGTACATGATATATACTTACAGGAGTGCCTTAGATCTATAAACGACTAGGTGCAGAGAGAGAGAGAGAGAGAGAGAGAGAGAGAGAGAGAGAGAGAGAGAGAGAGAGAGAGAGAGAGAGAGAGAGAGAGAGAGAGAGAGAGAGAGAGAGAGAGAGAGAGAGAGAGAGAGAGAGAGAGAGAGAGAGAGAGAGAGAGAGAGAGAGAGAGTGGAGAGAGAGAGAGAGAGAGAGAGAGAGAGAGAGAGAGAGAGAGAGAGAGAGAGGCGCCTCGCTGACAAACACACAGGGAGAGTGGTAGCTGGTGTAAATAACGCAGTTCAAATTACAATGCACAACTACATACATTTACTAAAATTGAAGGTGAAGCAAGTTGTGTCGTGTTTTTGTAAATTAACTTCCCGGTAAAGTTTGGGAGAGAGAGAGAGGGAAAGAACGCAAAGGAGAAGGAAAACATAGAGGCGGCAGACCAAAGAACGTAATGAGTTTTGCAACACGTGGAACATGTCAGCGAAACACTGCAACAACACTCCTCTTCCTTTTTCAAAATATTTTACCATTAGTTTTAATTCTCTTGATGTCGCAGCTTTTTTAAACACCTAAAATGGTATTACCAAAACATTTTCCTGGCAATATAACATTATGGAATGAAAGTCAAGGAAGAGACACTGACAATTATACACAAACAAATAACAATCATGTACTGTATTTTTCGTAATTACTTGCTGCAGGTGACGCCAATGCCTGTCTGTCCATCAGAGGAGGAAAGGAGAAGCACAGTGCAGTAGAGAAGGAAGGGGAGTGTGATGGGAGGCTGGGCGGGGAGAGGTAGGGCGGGTAGCGAGGCACTGTGCAAAACTGTCCGCACGATTTCATCAGCAATTAAGTTTAATGGTTCCTGTCTACCTGGCGGTGCAGCCTCGAATATCGGCTCCTGTCAGCCATGTCTTGGCTGCCTTTCGCGTCTTCACACCCACCCATCATTCGCGCTGATGTGTTGGCCTCTTCCTTCCGTCATAATTTTTTCCTCTACTTCCTCACTTATCTTATCGACGCGCCTGGTGGAATATTATTTTTAGCTTCTATGTGTTCGTACTCACCAGATTTTACATTTTCTTTGTTATTTATTCTCTTTCAAATCTCGTCTGGTCTCTGTTTTCGCTCATTCCTCCTTTCTTCTCAACCAGCGTGCTTTCATTCTCGCTCTTCTCCGATATCCAATCTTTCTCTTGCCTTTTCTCATTGGCTCTCCCTAGAGACTTCTTTCCATAATGCAGAGGACCAGGAAAAAGACAGCTGGCGGCAGTGGAGGAAGAGAGAGAGAGAGAGAGAGAGAGAGAGAGAGAGAGAGAGAGAGAGAGAGAGAGAGAGAGAGAGAGAGAGAGAAGAGAGAGAGAGAGAGAGAGAGAGAGAGAGAGAGAAGTAGGAGGAGGAAGAGATGTCGACTTCTGCATATGTAATTACGACCTGTTTTTCCTTCTTTCTCTCTGTTTTTAACTTATGCTCGAGAGAAACTTTTTTTTTTTACGAGGGAAAATTGAATTACACAGAAATTAAGTGCATATTTATGACAGTGCGTTCGACATGAAGGGAAAAACGTATATTGCTTCGCTGCGTCCTTTTAGTATTTTCAGGAGCGGCAGCAGCAGCAGCATATCACATGTATTCTTTCCTGAAAAGAGCGAAACATTTTTTGCATTAATATTTGTTGTACAGGGAGTGTGAAACAATGGAAAAGGGGAAAAAATTACTGCCAGGTATTTAGTCGTGTCCCAGCATCACATAATCGGATTTTCCAGCAGGCGACCTCGCTATCTCCGAGCCGGGCCAAAATATCACTTTAATTATCATTTTCGTTCCTGTGATTCGGCTCAAAGGCCATCACTTTCCAGTCAAAACAGCCATCCGGCCGCTGGAATTGATCCCAATCTGGGCTCTCGTCGCCGACCCTTAGAGAGAGGGGGGGAGTAGATGGCGTGAGGGATTGAGGGGGAGGAGAGAGGGAGAAGCAATCACTACATTAAGTACGCTGGCTGTTTTCTGGTCGGTACTGCGTGGTACTACATTTTTTTTTATTCTTACCTGCTGCACTTTCTGCTTTTTCGAATCTATTCTCGTTTTCATCAAAGATTTTATGCATTTTTCCCCAGGTGAAGCAGGTGTTCAGTTTTACCTGGTGCAGGGTTCACCAATTCATTTGTTCACCAGTGTACTTGGAGTGAGGGACCACTGCCCGCCGTTGTATTCTGGTTGAGGATTATTCTGCTAGCCAACAAGAATCTGGTAGCTGTGGGGAAGTTTAGAGGGATGTTAGTGGCGTATGTAGTGGTGGTGATGCTTGTGGTGGTGGTGGTAATTCTTTTGGTGGTGCTTGTGGTAGTGGTGTTGTTGTTGTTGTTGGTGGTGGTGGTGAGGCCATCGAACAGAACAATGACATGGTGAAATATTTGCAGGTGCCTTTATAGTACATTTGACTGCTTAGGTCATAGAAATTATCAGTACTTTTAAGTATTTATTCAAGGCCATTTATTTTTTTTACCACTCTCGTCCTATTGTGAATCATGTATTTAAAACATTACGGGAATAATGTGAAATGGTATTAGATCACAGTAGTACTAGATGTGTATGTACAATTTAATAAACTGTAAAATCTAAAACTTGAAGGTGTGTGTGTGTGTGTGTGTGTGTGTGTGTGTGTGTGTGCACGCGTCCCTGTGCTTACGCGTCAGCGTATGCGTTGTGCAAGCTTCGAGACGTTGGTATGTGCAAGAACAAGAGTCTATTCCCACGCAGCTGTTGTGACGAGGGAGGATGGGGCGGGGAATGGAGGGAAGGAGGGTGAAGGTTGAGCCTAATGACAAACCGAGTTAATATTCCCATGGCAGCAGACTGCACGGCGCAGCAGTCAGCAAGCGGAGAACAGCTGGTCTCCGGGTGAACACAACAAGCCAGGTCAGGCAGCTGCACGCCGGACCAGCCACCATTGCCACTGCCGTTGGAG
Organism: Callinectes sapidus; assembly: GCA_020233015.1. Lineage (NCBI taxonomy): Eukaryota > Metazoa > Arthropoda > Malacostraca > Decapoda > Portunidae > Callinectes > Callinectes sapidus. The sequence goes on along the minus strand of CM035196.1, from coordinate 7,714,000 downwards.
CTTCGCATGTGGGTCTCGGTGGGGCACCTCCTCCTCCACCGAGATAATAAACTTTCAAACACGAGGCTGGAGCTGCCACGGCTGTTAAGAGTCTTGGATTTCTCGCTCATTTTTGTCTCCACGCCATCAGAGACCGTTGGCCCGTCACGGCTTTTTGCTGTCGTTGTAATTGCTTGGCGGGTGTTTTTTTTGCACCTGATTGGTGGTGGTGCACTGCAAAGGCATGTTACCTTTGTACTTGTGTCGTGTTCGTTTATTCTCGTTGTTATTACCGTGTTTTCACTAAGCTCCAATCCATCGCCTCCAGACTCACTTGTTGTTACGCAGTGTGAATATGTTGTGGGTCCTTGAGTTCCTCTTGCCCTGTTGCCCACGTAGATTGCACCAGCCGCCGGTGACGCCTCGCACGCCTTTGGAAAGGAACACACTAGTCATGTGTTACGCAGGAATTCGCGCGGGAATTGCAGTATGCTATAATTTTCTGGTTGGAAATGATACTGAATATTGTTATTATATAAGGAAGCCGTGCATTTGGTCAAGAAAAAATAGATACTTCAGAGCAAAGTATTCAACATTCCAAGGGTTCTCTAGTACGAGTGATGACGGGCTTGAGAATCATTCACACCTTTCCTTATCACACAGTCGGTTATAAGGACAGGAAGATGTTCGTTTTACAAAACCTGAAATTCTTGTAGTAGAGACTTATATAAAGTTACTCTGGAATGAACGCTCATGTACACTTGCTAAAGTTAGAGTTACCAGGTCGATGTAATACCTGTGTTGGAAATTTGTAGATGTTCTGGGTGATGGTAATTTCACCACACAGCTTCATTGTTACCTGTAATAATGGATAAAGTTAATGACCTGTCTGATGTTAAGCAAGGCAGAGAGTGACAATCCTTTCTGTTTTCAGGTGGACAAATGTTGCCTACGACGACTTTTAATGAATAGTTAATGTTTTTTTTTTTAGAGAGAGAGAGAGGGAGAGAGAGAGAGAGAGAGAGCGCGCGAGAGAGAGAGAGAGCGGCGCTCGCTCTATACTCGAGAGAGACGAGCGAGAGTAGAGCTCGCGCTATGCGTTTTTTTGGTGTGGTGTTTTGTTGTTTGGTTGCGTGTGTGCGTGTGTGTGTGTGTGCAATGGGCGTGGTACAATATGTCGTGACAATAGAACTGACTCGGAAAAACTGGATCATATTTTCAGAAACATCACTCCTGTTGAATAATGAACATGGTGACCAGAATACTCTTTTTATCCTTTGCTGCACATAAATCAAACTGCTTAACTTTCTTAATTCAAATCTAGTTACTTTTACCTCGTGGAAAAATTTGTATTAAAGTGACATAAAGGAAAGTAGGGCCGCTGTGATAAATGTACGGAATGAAAACACGACCCATGTTTTAATTATAGTAATGAAAAGGTGTCTGATGATTGCTGAGAGTAAACATTTGAGCTTAACCTTTGTCTTTGAACGAACAAGATACACATTTTTTTCAGAGTTAGGAAATGTCAATTAACACACCGATATACGAAAGAAAAAAGATATCTACGTTAGATTGTATACACTTACAATATATTATTTCGTTACATTTGAAAATAAATAAAAGGAGACATTTGAATTAAAAAATAAATAAATAAAGAGTCTCTTTCGCCTTTTTCTACTTCGATTAGGTTTAACCCCTTCATTACTGAGATACATTCTTTTATCTATTTTGCTTATCATTTGTCGATTTTCTACTGCTTCAGAAACTCACTCGGGGATCAACATAGTACAGACAATGTCCATTAAGCTTCTAACCTCCATAGACCCTTACTAATGTCAGAAAAATTGTTTAATCACATCCCAAATTGGTGGCAATATGTGTCCCAATACTGCAAGGGTTCAGATAGTTAAATCAAACAGTATAAAAGTAACTGGCGAACGATCATAGCCTTATTTATCTCCACACTTTGTATATTCACTTCACGTTTATAATATCGTGCTGTATTCTCTCTCTTTACATCTACCTTGTGCTTTCTTCATTTAGACGTACATGTTGAGAGTTTAGCAGCTGGGGAAATTAATCATCCCACTGTGGTTGTCTCCAAAACTGGCTGTAGCATTCACATCACGTGGAGAATAGTGTGTTTGTGTTGTCATTCCTGCCACGTCCTGGAGCCACCAACCTACACACACACACACACACACACACACACACACACACACACACACACACACACAGGCATCAGGGAACGAATCTCTTCCTTACACGTCCCCATCATCCATTATTGAGTACTGTTTATGTTAATTTGAAAACGAAAATGATCGGCACCTGTGATGAAAACGCAAAACTGAAAAGACTGGCAAAAAATCACCCACATTTTTTGCTGCTTTGCGTCTAAGGAGGCTGGGGAAGAAGCCATTAATTGATCAGAGTTAATGGAGAGTAGAACAAAGAGTTGGGCCTTGAGGTGTATAGTCAAACAAATTGGTCCATTAGTGAAGGCCAGACTGACCCTTACCAGCGGCCCTAGGCTCCACCACCACCACCACTACCTTCTCCACTAAGTACCACTATCACTGCCTCTATCACCACCACCATTAGCTGCCATCGAAAGCATTACGTTAGTCTAAAGGAACCACATTAATCCATTACTTTGGCCAATGAACCTTTTGTGTGTTCTGATCATTATTACTATTATTTGTTTATTATTGTTATTTTTATTATTATTATTATTATTATTATTATTATTATTATTATTATTATTATTATTATTATTATTGTTGTTGTCTCAGTGAATCAAATCTTGAAAGATGGAACTTGTATTGAAAAACATGAAAAAAAAACAAGATATATTTTCCCTTATCTGAAAATCGTCCGGTGAGTCACCACCCCTACCCACGGCGCCACCTTGGATTCTCACTTCATCGGTCATTTTAAGCAACATCTCTCAATTATTACAGTCTCATCTTACCACAGTCTGCTGCCACATTACTAATCTTTCATATGAGCCACTCAGACATAGTTTTCGCGGTCAAGTTTAAGCGTAATGAAGGTGGGAGGGAGAGAGGAGGGGAGGGGGCCGTACCCCACCAGGGCGCTCTCACCAGCTGGATATTGTCTTTGCTTCTGGACTGTTTATTTGGTATCAATAGTCACATTTAAGGCTTTTTATGAGTACTGTGGCGTGTTTAGAGTGATTTGCGTGCGTGTGTGTGGTGGAGGTAGCTGTGGTGGGCTGTATTGGGGGGGTAAATAAGGGGCCATTTTTGGGCTAAATTTCTTGCAACGCCCAATGCACTTTTTTATTAGAGGTTGTATCAAGCTGTTATTAATGGCAAAAGATAGTTCATATACCATGATGTTTTGTGTCGTCAGTTCAGTAAAGAGAGTGGAGAGGAACCGTGTTATTCGGAGGTGTCAAAGTTACATTAAAAACTTCATCATCGGCCTCTCAACAGTTTATTTCCGCCTCTAAATTACTCCAAAGTGTTTAAAACAATGAAGAATAATTGATTGATTGTCTTGAAATGGATTTTGGTTCCGCTGAAGTGGCAGTTAGTGGGTATTTAACGAGTGTTCAAAAGTGTCATATTTTAAAAAAACCATTTTTTTCCCGTAGAATTTCTTTAGAATTGGTGTTGCTAGTAGGGTGTTTGTACTTTGGGAATTAGTTATCCTATTTATCGCGTCGAAACAGATGCAATAGATTGATCTGTCATCGTTTTATGGAGGGGTCATTTTCAAAATGGTTTGCGCTACGTAAATATTGAGCTGTGACGTCATCAGCTGTGACGTCATAGGGCGGGCGCCTCCCTGCCCCCCCCTGCCTTGCTGACTTATATAGCAGGAGTTACTGTGTGTCTACCGTGTGTGTGTGTGTGTGTGTGTTGTGTTGTGTGTGTGTGTGTGTGTGTGTGTGTGTGTGTGTGTGTGTGTGTGTGTGTGTGATACTGTAATACTAGCTCTCTTTATATTTATCATTGTGAAGTGATTTTTCTGGTATTTTGAGGTGTGTGTGTGTGTGTGTGTGTGTGTGTGTGTGTGTGTGTGTGTGTGTGTGTGTGTGTAATACTGTTATATTGGCTCTCTCTCCATATCCATGTGGTGAGTGTAGTCTATAGTGGTGAGTATAGTCTATATATTCTTGGTAGTATATGGCTAGTGAGGATATGATCGCCCTCTACCTACACAGATCGAAGCCTTCGGAGGCAGGGAGGTGGATGCACTTTTCGGGCAGATGAATTCTTTAAGAACAAAACCACAAAAATACAAAAAAATAATAGTAATAATAAAAAACATAACTATCTCCAACTAGAACCATTGTAAAACAGTGAGTGGTGAAAGAGAGAGCAAAGTGTTCAAAACCAGCAAGAGTTCCAAAAGGGGCAGGACGAAAATCACTCACCCAGAGCTGGTACTCGGCGGCAGAGAAAACGTGCTCCACCACCATCAGGCCCAGAGATTCAAAGGTCTTGGTGATGTAGACGATCGCTGCAAGTTTGGCGTATGGGTCCGTGGCTGCAGAGAGAGAGAGAGGGAAAGAGAGAGAGAGAGGGAGAGTGGGAGAGGGAGGGTGCTGTACTGGAGGAATCAGAACAAATAATGCAAGGAAGGAAGGGAATTAAAGAGAGCTTGTTGAGAGGAGAGGAAGACAATATCGAGGAGGAGGAGGAGGAGGAAGAAGAGGAGGAAGAGATGTGACTCCTACCCGAATGAAATAGAGCGCGTTACGAATGAGTGGATGAGAGAAAATAAAGAATGCACTCAATCGGAAAGGAAAAAGAACATTAGAACGAATATGGTGCAAGAGAGAGAGAGAGAGAGAGAGAGAGAGAGAGAGAGAGAGAGACGCACAGAGACAAAGAGAGAGCGGGTATGTGTAGCAATTAAAGGAAGAACACGGTAAGGGAAAAAAGAGGCAGGAAAGACAAGAGAAGGGTGAGGGGAACAAGATATACTCACCTGGGTTCCTTGTACCTGAGAAAACGTTTGCCATCAGGTGCTCAAGATGACTCTGATCCACCTGGAGAGGCCAAAGAGAGCCCTTCCTTCCACGCCCTTCCTCTTCTCCCCCTTCCGTTGCATCCTCGC
>CM035196.1:7585887-7606500 GCA_020233015.1 Callinectes sapidus | reverse complement strand
AATAATAATAATAATAATAATAATAATAATAATAATGTAATGAGCTGGTGTTAGCCTCCCCTTATTATTCACATTCATGTAAAGTTACCCACCACAGCTCCCCCCTGGGCTCACCTTACAACCAGCTCAAGACATACAAAAACCCCTTAACTGTACAAGTAAGCAAGTAGAAACTCCTGTTAGGGTCAAATAAACGCATTATACATTACAAAAGTTTAATCCTAGAATCTTATAACTAACAGCCAAGAAATAATTACACACAATAATAATACCTCCAAACTCAAAACATAAATTCTATTATCAACCCAGAACAAAAATAGTTTCCTGCACTCACCATACCAGTCTCTGTACACACACACTCCCACACAAGTTACCACTGGCGTTCCCCTGCACTGCACTTAGCCTGGACTCTTGCTTGTCTCCGCATACACGCAGGCCGTTAGCCGGTCCTGACAACTCCACAGCTACAGGCCCTGGAAACCCCTGGTCCTCTCTTCTGCAGGCAGAATCACCGGGTAGCCCTCGTCCTCACCGTAATCATGGTGACAGAGACTCAATATGACGCCTCGTCCTGCACAGTCTTGTACCACCTAAAAAACTCCTGCAAACACCCAAACCATCACTACCATCACCTCCTTAATATCACACACATTGCTCCCTGACTTCAAACATAAATAATGTACAATACTGTGCTGCGTACCTGCTGAATTGTAGTCATGGAACCCGTAAACCAAAGCCCAAAAATTCTCCTTGTCTCTACTCGCCAGAACCATAACAGACACCCTCCCGCCAAAATGTATAGGCTCGCTTCACGGATAGGCCAGCTAGCCAACGAGCCTCACGCAGGATCGCGGGCCAGCTTGAATCCCTCACATTCGTCCCCTCCATTTTTGTGCGTGCCCTCACGCACACATCCATCACACCCAATACACTGGCGTCCCCCTGTCTTCTGTTGTTCAGCAAGCCGACGAGAACGTCTCAACTGGATAGGCTCGTCTATCACCTCGGCTCCCCTGTGGTCCTCTTCTCCTGCTGGTTCTTCCATCTCCCGTGGACCACTCACATTCTCCTCCAACTCAGGGTCCTCCTCTCCAATGGTGGATAGTTCCTCAGAATCCTTAAAGCCAAACCTCTCCAACACCTTAGTCATATCCGGCATCTCCACTTCGTCATCCTCCTCCTCTACCAACCCTTTCTCTCCCAACCCTTTCTCTCTGGTACCTTCTTCGTCTTCGGGTGGGTTCCATGGACGCAAGTTACTCCGATGCAACACTCGGTGATGACCCTCTTCGCTTTCCGGTCTCCCCTTGTACACTCCACTTACATTGTCCAATACCTCTACAATTACCCAAACATCCTCAGCAAATTTAGGTTGTATCTTATTCCTGCCTAATACAGAGTGATCTCTCAACAACACTCTCTGACCTGGATTCAAGATTTCCGCCCTTGCCTGTTCTTGCCGTCTCCTACGATTACCCTCATTGTACTGCATTATATTTCTTTTAGCAGCTCTCCAAGTAACACGGTGGGTCTCTTGTAATCTCTTAACCCACTCATGATGGGTAGCTACAGCCTCCTCTGAGCCCATAGCAAACCGATCCATTGGCAAATGAGGTTCAACACCAAACAAGATGTAATGAGGCGAGAATCCTGTCACAGCATGTGGTGTACTGTTGTAAACAGCTGTAAGACTAGACAAATACCTAGGCCAGTGCTCCCTCTGGTCCCTACTCAAAGTTGATAACATACCGTGCAAGGTTCTGTTGAAACGCTCACACACCCCATTCCCCTGTGGATGATATGGAGTGGTCCTTGACTTTTTAATCCCATAATATTTACACAACTCCTCCACCAGCTGGCTTTCAAAATTTCTCCCCTGATCACTATGGACTCTCTCTGGGCACCCGAACCTATTAAAAATCTCCTCCACCAAAATTTTTGCCACAGTGCTTGCTCTCTGATTTTTTGTGGGGAATGCTAAGGCAAATTTGCTAAACACATCTGTTACAATGAGCACATTCTCCTTTCCATCCCTAGAAGGCTCTAACAATGTGAAGTCCATGGCCAAGACCTCCCAGGGTCTACTTGTTTCCACAGTTCCTAACCTCGTCTTGGAATTTACTCCTTCCTCTTTAGCAACTGCACAAGTTTTGCACTTAGCCACATAACTCTTGATGTCTTCATGCAACCCAGGCCATGCAAAACTCCTTTTGACTAATGCAGTGGTTCTAGCAGCTCCCTGATGACCCCATTCATCATGAGCTCCCCTAATCACCTCCTTCCTTTGACCCACAGGCAACACTATTTTCCACTTCCGCTTATCCCTTTGGTTATTTCTCCAATAAATTACTCCATCCCTCATAATCAACCATCTCCTAACCCTCCACAGCTTCCTAAATTCCTCTGAAGTTAATAACTGCTTGATCTCTCCTGCATGCAATTTTCCAATCATCTGCATCCACATTTTTCCCACTACTGGGCAGGCTTTCTGGGCATCTCTCATTTTCTCTGATGAAACACGATCCCACACCTTGAGCACTGCTACCCCTCTAGTAAGTGTATCCTCAGGTACCTCTTCCCACATCTCTCTAAATACATTCTATGTGGCCTCCTTGAGAGCCCGTCAGCATTCGCATTCTCTCTGCCAGGCCTGTATTTTACATCAAAATGGAACCTGTTCAAATCCCCTAACCATCTACTCTCCACAGCTCCCAATTTGGCATTCTGCAAATGGGCCAGAGGGTTATTATCTGTTAATACCACAAATTTCCCTCCTGCTAAATAGTTCTTAAACTGCTCAGTTACTGCCCACTTCAATGCTAACAGTTCTAGCTTTCGAGAACTGTAGTTGCTCATGTTCTTCTCTGATCTTCTAAGGCCTCTACTCGCAAATGCAACTGGGTGTAACTTCCCTTCCCACTCCTGAGACAATACTGCCCCCAACCCATCTAAACTGGCATCTGTTTCTACCACAAATGGTCGGTCATAGTCAGCATTTTTTAACACTGGTGCACAAGTCAACTTCTCCTTCAATTCTTCAAACGCCCGAGCCTCTTCCTTTCCCCAGTACTTTGTTACATCGGCTTTTGACTCTCCCCCCATTAACGCATGTAATGGAGCAGCCACCTTAGCAAAACCCTCAATAAACCTCCGATAGAAGGAGCAAAATGCCACAAATGCTCTTATGTCCTTTACTGTGTGGGGTATAGGCCACTCCCTCACTGCTCTGATTTTCTCTGGGTCTGTACTGATCCCTTCCTTAGACACTACAAATCCTAGGTACTTTACTTGAGGTTGCAAAATATGGCATTTAGATGGTTTCAACTTCAGCCCATACTTCTTCAAGAGCTTAAACACTACCTCTAACTTCTCAACATGATCACCCACACTCTTTGAAAACAACAATAAATCATCCAGATACACTAATAAAGTCACAAATATATGGTCACTGAATACCTTTTCCATAAATCGCTGAAATGTAGCTGGACTATTGGTCAACCCCATAGGACAACGTATGTACTGGTAATGTCCAAAAGGTGTAACAAATGCCGTCTTTGCCCTGTCTTCATTGTGCACTCTAATCTGATGGTACCCTGCAGCCAGATCAAAAGAAGAGAAACACTGCGCACCAGCTAACGCATCTAGTGTATCCTGAATTCGTGGCAGAGGAAAAGCGTCCTTTACTGTTACCTCATTTAACTTTCTGTAATCAACACACAACCTCAAAGACCTGTCCTTCTTTCTTACAATAACAATTGGGGCTGCATACGGACTAACACTCTCCTCAATCACACCTTGCTCCAAGAGTCCCTTAATATGAGCCTTCACTTCAGTCATACACTTAGGAGGAATATGTCTGTAAGGTAACTTAATGGGCACCTCACTAGTCAGGTGAATTTCATGCTCCACCCCCGTAGCACACCCTAAGTCCATTTCCTCTTCAGCAAACACCTCCCGGTACTTATACAACAATTTATCTACTTGCTCCAATTGTTGTTCATTCATTTGACTCTCCTCAACATGCACTCCTAAACTCTGTCGGTGCTCCAGAGCTCTCTCTGCCGACACAGTTTCACTCTCCTCACAATTACGCTCCCACATGCTAGTAATTTCTCTACCATATGACACCTTTGCCACCTTCCATTGTGGTCTGAGTTTCACGTCTGCATTTCCCAGGTTAGCTACTGCAACCAAACCTCTCCCTTTCACTACCCGAGTGTAACTTGGGAAAACACAAATACCCTCAGGTACCCAGTAACCATCTGACTCCACCAGTGGTTCCAACAGTACACTTTCACTTCCCAATGGTTGCAATTTTGGCACAAATACTTTCATAATCCTTCGAGTACCTGCAGGAATCACTAAGTTCTGTTCCTGTGAAATCACAGCCCACTCCATTGGTTTCTGCAAAATTTCTAACCTGGCCTTCACTGCTTTCACACACTTGTTCCATCCCTCACTCAATTCAGGGGAAGAACCTCCTGTAACACTTTTCCAACCTGCTACTAGGTCCTCCAGTACATTCATGCCCAACAATATAGGCAACCTGGTACCTTGTACAACACCTCCACCTCCGAGGGTGGGCTTTACAAACAGACCACAACCCTTTATCACCCTACCCTCAACCTCCAAGTCCACCTGTACATACCCCAAACATGGCATACCTCTCCCACTGGCATCAGTTATCTGTACATTCATTGTATTTATCACTACTTTCTTGGGCAGGAGGTTTTCAGTGTACCACTCCTCTGTTCCAAGACTCACCTCTGCACCAGAATCAACCATGGCCTCCACTGATATACCATTGACAGACAAAATCATACCTGGAGTTTTCCCAAACAACTTAACTCCTTCATTCACTTGAATAGATGACTCACTATCACAAAGTGTCAACTGTCTCACACCAAAACTCTTACTTGGGTCTACTCTGCTCCTTGGGGACTGACCCTCGTTCCTCAAGGCTGACCATTTCCCGCCTTCTTTGGTCTGCCACCCTCAAACTTGGCACACTGAAAACCCAAATGACCTTCTACTCCACATATGGAACACACTTTTGAGGTTGGCACACCTCTCCCACTTCCCCCTGTTAGCTTTTTACCTGACCAATCAGGAGTGGAGGTTGCGTTAGTACACGCGATCCTGAGTAAGAAAGCCAATATATAAGACTTTTCAAAACGCGCGCTCGACACTGACACAGAAAAGTCTTATATATTGGCTTTCTTACTCAGGATCGCGTGTACTTACGCAACCTCCACTCCTGATTGGTCCAGCTGCGCTCTGGGCTGATCTGATCTCCCTTTTATATAGAGGAAAAACAAAATCGGACGCATTACTTGATCGCAGAGCTGACGACGACGTAGGTACAGTACTGCTACAACAGTCATCATGTCTGGACGCGGCAAAGGCGGAAAGGTGAAGGGAAAGTCAAAGTCCCGTTCTAGTCGTGCTGGACTTCAGTTCCCCGTCGGCAGGATTCATCGCCTCCTTAGAAAGGGCAATTACGCCGAGCGTGTAGGTGCCGGTGCTCCCGTGTACCTTGCAGCAGTTATGGAGTACCTGGCTGCTGAGGTCCTCGAGCTCGCCGGTAACGCCGCCCGCGACAACAAGAAGACTCGCATCATCCCACGTCACCTTCAGCTGGCCATCCGCAATGACGAGGAACTTAATAAGCTCCTCTCTGGAGTCACCATTGCGCAAGGAGGTGTGCTGCCAAACATTCAGGCTGTGCTCCTTCCCAAGAAGACCGAGAAGAAGTAAACCTTCCTGCTCCTCCTCTTCACTCAATATCATCAATCAATCAATCCGGCTCCTCTTCGGAGCCACATACTCATACATCTAGAGAGTTGAATGGACTATACAAGAGAGAAAGAGAGATTATTATTATTATTATTATTATTATTATTATTATTATTATTATTATTATTATTATTATTATTATTCATAATTGTTCTGTGTAAGTCAGAATTTACCGTAATGCATAACAGCGTAAATTCATTTCCATTTCGACCTATCATTCAATTTGACAGCACTTCCCTGAGGAATACCTCCGAGCTCCCGGAACGGCTCAAGTGCTTATCACGAGGAAGGTAGTGTGAGGCCACTCAGGTCAATAGGAGAGGCGGAGAGTACTAGTATTTTGAGATGTTTACCGACAAAAAATATAAATAAAATAAATTAATTAAAAATGTATGTATGAGATGGGTAGATATAGATATATTATCATTATTCATAATGGTTCTGTACAAGTAAGTTAAAATTTACTGTAATGCATAAGAGCGTAAATTCTTTTGTATTTCGACCTACCAATAGATTTGACAGCATATCTCTGAGGAATACCTCCGAGCTCCCGGAACAGCTCAAGTGCTTATCTCTAGGAAGGTAGTGTATGTATGTATGTATATATATATATATATATATATATATATATATATATATATATATATATATATATATATATATATATATTATATATATATGGATATCTACTAGGATGTGACTATTATTAAATTGTTTGATTTAATAACATAACATAACATAATCATTCATAAGAAGAAAAAACGGTAACCTGTTGCATATGGACATGGTTTTGGATATCTAGTAAGTTGTTACTATTATAATTTTGTTTGATTTAACAAGAATGAGTGATTCATACTAATATCACCTCCCAGAATTTCTTAAATGAATTAATTTTGCTCAACTATGACAACAGTAGTCTATTTTTTCTTCTTTGTCATTTTCTTGTGGACCTAAAAAAGGTCCGGGATATGTTGTTGCTGTTATTGTTGTTCACACTGATGGAGAGGAAAAAGCCTTAACCACCGAATCCGTACAGAGTACGGCCCTGGCGCTTGAGGGCGTAGACAACGTCCATGGCGGTAACAGTTTTCCGCTTGGCGTGCTCGGTGTAGGTGACAGCATCTCTGATGACGTTCTCCAGGAACACCTTCAGCACCCCACGAGTCTCCTCATAGATGAGACCAGAGATGCGCTTGACGCCACCTCGGCGAGCCAGTCGACGGATAGCAGGCTTGGTGATGCCCTGGATGTTATCGCGTAGAACCTTACGGTGACGCTTGGCTCCTCCCTTTCCAAGTCCCTTGCCTCCCTTGCCACGGCCAGTCATGTTGATAAGAGTTGCTAGTAGTGCGACGACGTCCTCTACCTTTGAGCAGTAGCTCACGAGTGTGCCTCGGCGAATCGAATCGAATCGAAAAATAGAGAAAAGGTGGGGGAGGGGGAAGTAGGGATAGAATAGAGGGGTGAAAAGAAGGGAATTTTAGTAGAAGAGTAAAGTCACTGGGGCTTGACCCAGGTGCAAGGTAGTGTGGTGTATGTTGTTTTTAAATGTAGGCTACTGCTCATCTTTTATGTGTAATTGTTTTCGGGCCGTCGTAGCAAGGGAGACAGCGACCAGAAAGCGGGAGCCAAGCAGACCGCCCCCACCCAGAGCACAACAAAGCGCAAAACCGCCACCACACATTCGCGTGCCCCTCTCTCTCCATCAGCGCATCACGAACAACGAAGGAGTGAAGGAGGGAAGAAAATTGGAGATGAAAGACAGTGGAAGTGGACAGTGTTTTTTTTTGGTGTATTTTATTATTTTTTAGAGAAAGAGGGACAAGTTTGAAGAAAGTACTCCGTATAGCGGAGGGACCTACGGCTTTACGTGGTGTCCGAGCCACTTTTGTAAGTAAAAGGTTTGGGTGATAGTGTGGAATGGAGTTGTTATTAGAGGTGTGAGGATGATGGCGGTGATCTCTTCCTGCCACCCGTGTCTTCTGCTGTTGGTGGTGGTGCAGCGCTGGTTCCTGTGGTAGTAACCTGTTGGGAGGAAAGAAAGATCGCTCCGCGATGTGATTAGAAGGGGGATGTGATGATGGGTGATTGAGGGTGATTTGTCTAGGGGGTATGATGATGGCTGTGAAAATGAATAGAGTGACGACAGGATGTGGCTTAGCACACTTGACACTCGCCGCACCCAACTACCTCTGTGGGGGGATGTGAGTGGGGTTCTCTGCATGGTTGCTTCCAGAGTCCCGCCCCGTCATCAGTCCTGGCTTCTCCTTGACAGACATGGGGGGGTACCTCGAGTGGAACGCCAAATCGGCGCCCGCGGGCCCCATGGCCATGCCGACAGCTGGGAGGAGTGCGGATGTGTTCCTGTCTAGCCCTGACCACACCCAACTACCTCTGTGGGGGGGATGAATGGGAATCTCTGCACGTGCTTCCAGAGCCCCGCCCCACCATCAGTACTGGCCGCTCCTTGACAGACATCGGGGGGGTGCCTCTAACGGAACGTCATGCCGACGCCCGTGGGCCCCATGGCCGTGTCGACAGTTGGAAGGGATGTGGTAGTGCTGACCCCCCCTTTGGAAAGTGTCCGGTGCCCCCTTAAAACCCAGGCTGCGAGACAGAAAAATAATATACAAAAACAAAAAAATGAGTACAAAGCCATAAGACAAAAAACGAACAAAAACCACTGGGTGTTGACACGCGGGCGCACTACCTCAGATGGGGGTATGGTATGAGAATGTGGGTGTTGTTTGTCGCACCCCCGATCCAGGAACAGTCCGGTGCCCCCTTAGTACCTAGGCTGCGAGACAGAAAAATAATGTATAAAAACAAAAATATGAGTACAAAGCCATAAGACAAAAAATATGAAAAAACCACTAGGCGTTGACACACGGGTCTGTCCCCCGATTGGGTTAGCGACGGTGATGCCACTCAGACACCTTGAGTGGTACGGGTGCTGGGTAGAAAAGGAGGGAAAGGGAGACGGAAAGTATGGAAAGAAGGGAGGAGTCCATTATCTGAAGACAGGGTCAGGGGGCTCGTCTGGGGGGTCAAGGAGGTTGGTGTGAGGAAGGTGGCGGTAAGGTCGGGGCAGGTTGTTAATTAGGTTGTAGGTGTGTGGGTGTTTGACGTGGAATAGGGTTAGTTGTTTTTGGGTTCTGTTGTGGAGGGTTATGTTAATAGGGGGGATATTGGCCTCCTCATGGGTGGAAAGAGAGGTCCTGAAGTCGAACCACTTCGTCCCAAGGGCGAAACGAATGGCTCGGTTCTGGATTCTCTGAAGCTTAAGGAGGTTAGTAGGAGCAGAGAGAGACAGGGCAAGGGGACAGTAAGTTAGTAGTGGAAGAATGAAAGCTTTGTAGAGGTGTAGTTTTGTTTTTGTGTTGCTGTCGCGGAATCTCTCCAGGTTGCTCAGGGCCCGAGATGCTATGGCTGCTTTTTGGTTGATGTGTATGTTAAATCTAAGGTGCTTATCAATGGTGAGGCCAAGAACTTTGTTTGTATTGCTTATTGGTATGGGAACGGGGTTTGGAAAGTTTGGGTACAGTGATATCTGCCGGGGTGCGGCAGACTTTTTGTTGAAGTATGTCACCTTAGATTTTTCTGGGTTTGAAATTATACGCCACTGTAGCTCCCATAAGCTTGTTCTTGTCAGTTCTCGTTGAATTTTGTCTGTCAGATGATCTAACATTCTGGCGCGGGCCAATTGTGTTACATCATCTGCGTACTGAATTGTTAACGAGTCATTGTGAAGTGGGGAAGGCAGGTCGGCTGTGTACATGTTGTAGAGGGTTGGGGAGAGTACCGAACCTTGTGGGACACCTGCCTGAGGGGCAAAGGGTGCCGATAGTGTGCCCTGGTGGCGAATCCTGGCCTGTCTGTCGTCCAGGAAGTTGCATAAAAGTTTTTGAATAAGGGGGGGGAGGTTGAAGTTTGTACGAATTTTGTATTTTAAGCCAATGTGCCAGACAGTGTCGAAAACTTTTTTTACGTCTTTTGTCACCAGGGCTGTTTTAGTGTACAGTTTATTAGAATTAAGATAGGCTATTATGCTGTTGAGGGCATCCTCGGTCGAAGCGCCACTGCGAAACCCGAACTGCTGGGGCGACAGTAGCTCTTCGCTGTCGAGGTGTGCCCTCAACCGCTGGTTAATAGCTCTTTCAAAGGTCTTGCCGAGAACTTCCAACAAGCTTATGGGGCGGTAGCTTTCTGGGAGGTGTGGGTCTTTTCCGGGTTTGGGGATAAGAGTGATGTTAGATTTTTTGAAAAATTTTGGAAAGTACCCGGAAGCAAGTGAAGCATTGAAGATCTTTGTCAGGTTACATATGGTCTCGGGGGGTAAGTTCCTGACCATATGCCAGTTTATGCCTGATGGGCCAGGGGCGCGTCGTGGGGTGTGCCTGAGCAACCTCGAGACATCCTCCTCCTCAATGGGTGAAATAAGGTATTGGTGTGGGTCCAGGCGTGTTAGTTGAATGTTGTTGTGTGGTGTTACGTCTTCATGGTTTTGCTGTATGTGTTCTGTGATATAGTTTATGTGTGTGACACTGGGCTCGTGTTGGGGAAGAGGGTGGGTCTGAAAGGTGTCAGTCCAGTGCTGTCGAAAGACGTCAGTCACCTGTGCTGGGTCAGTGATGCGCACTCCGTCCACTGCAAGGTAGTCAAAGCTCTCCCGCTGGCATCCCCTCAGTCTGTGGATCATCCGCCAGAACTGAGTGGGATTGCGGCAGCGGGTTCCGTGTAGACGGGAGACTAGACTTTTCCAGTGGGCGTTGTGATCGTCTTGAAGACTGTTAATAATGTGTCGGCGAAGAATGTGTAAGTCTCGGAAGATTGGTAAGTGGTTGTTCATGTTTGTCAGGAAACGTGTTCTGTAGCAGGTTAGTAGTCGTTGTGTACGTATAGAGGGTCTGAAGTCTATGTGTATTTTGTGTTGTCGTTTTGGTGTGTGTCTGTCGGCTGCTGTGAGTATGTCGCCTTGTAGTCGCTCGAGGGCATTGTCTATTTCTGTGTAGTCTTTCCCGTCGAGATGTAGTGGTCGGTGTATGTTTGTAAGTGTTTTTGAAGTCGTCCCAGTTTGTCAAGTGATATTGGGTTGGAGGATATCTTAAGGATAACTGGAAGGTGGTCTGAGCCGCAAAGCGGGCTATGGGAGATATGGTGGTGGAAGGGTAAGGTCTGTCGGTTAGAGAGGATGACGTCTGGTCTTCCTGTTCCATTGTGAGTGAAGCAGGTTGGAAAATCTGGTCCAAGGAAACGGAGACGTTTTAGTTGTGTTAGTTGTCGGAGTTCCTGTCCGTGTCTGTTGCTGTTGTTGTGCCTGAAGGCTGTGTGTTTTGCATTGAGATCAGCCAAGATATAGACTGGTATGTTGGTGTGATTGAAAAGGGTGTTAAGACTGGTGAGGGGGAGCCCAGTGTTAGGTCTACAATATGTCGTGGCAACAAGAAGGGGTCCATGTTGGGTGTGTATCTTCGTTGCCAGAAAGTGAGCTGAGGGCCAATCTGTTATGTGTGTGTGTCTTAGAGTGTTTTTTACCATGATAGCTACGCCATCATGGAGAGTTCCCGTTGTGTATCTGGTGTTGTATCCGTAGAGTTTTATGGGTTTAGTGGGTAGACCTGTGTGGTTGAGGAGAACAATGTCTGGATCGATAGAGCGTATGGCTTCTGAAATAAGGTGTCTGTTATTCCAGTAGCCGCGACAGTTTAATTGTACGAGTGTGCTCATATTTTTACTGTTTTCTTACTAGTGTTGCGTGTTTGTCTTTGGTGTGGAGTGTCTGGGTTTGGCAATAAATGTCGCTTAACTACTGTTGAGCCATGGAGTGTGGTTACTGTGGTGTTGGATGTGGTAGGAGAGGAACAGGGGCTAAGGGGCTGTGTTTCCCCAGAGGCTGCTTCCTCACCGGTGGTTGTGTCGTCATCGATGACGAGGTCACCGGTTTCGTCGTCGCTGCTGGCCTCGCTCACAGGTGAGTTGTGGACAGGAGGAAGAGTGGAGGTTTTGGCTGTGTGGGTGTTTTCTTGTGTTTGTTTGTGTTGTTCATGTGTTTGCTGGAAGTGTTGTTGGTGTTGTTGAAAGAAGTTTTGTGGGAATGACCTCGGCCTGTTTTTGGAGGTCGCCTCCAGAAATCTCGATGGAATATTTAATAATGAAATCTGTTAGGAATTGTTTGTCTGTGGTAGTGGTAGTGGTGGTGTTTTGCGTTGGAGGTGAAGGTGGTGCTGTGGGCATAGGGGTGGAGGGAGTGGCGGCTTTTGCGTAGGAATTGTTTGTTTGTGTTGTGTGTGTGGTAGAGTTTTGTTGTTGCTGTGCATTTTTCTTCACCTGGCATCTGAAGGATACTGCCGGGTGGTCCCCATTGCAGTTAATGCATTTGAGGGTGGTGACTTGGCAGTTTTGGTAGCCGTGTCCTTTTGCCGCGCATTTGGAGCAAGTGAGATTGCTCTCCTTGCATTGGTTGGTACGGTGGGTGAACTTATAACATTTGTAACATTGTGTGACTGGAAGGTACTGTTCTATGTTCGTGTTGTAGTGTGGGATTATTTGTGAAAAAAGTTTCATACCTTTTTGGGTGGTTGTCTGGGCTTCCTGGCGTGTGCGGAATCGGATCTTCAACATGTGGGCTTTTGCGATAACGCGAAGGTTATCGATTGCCACATTGTTCTTTGCTTTGATCTCTGCACGGAGATCTTCGGGGGTCTTCTTCAGTAGGTAATCATCAATTTTTCGGGCGAGGATTGTCCTGGCTGAGATCTGAGCTTGTCCTTCGACAAGCTCAAAGCCGAGGAGTTTCAAATTTTCTGTTACCGTTGGAGACATGTGCTTATCGCGATCTGCATCGCTGGCTAGGCCAACGATGATGAAGGGTCCGGACTTGAAGCATTTAGTGTGGGCAATTTGAGAGCGTGAAAAAAAGGCGTTGCTGAGGTCGTTCGGGAGATTGGCGGTTTTTATTCGGTACCTTAATGTCCGATCAGGGGGGCGAGGGACAGCCATCCTTGTACCATAGGGCAAGGCCCTACGGTGCTCAGGCACGGCAAACGGCACACAGCAAGTACAATACTGTCAAAAACACAATACCGAAACACTAAAACAACTCGACACTGCACTGCACTGCACTTCACTTCAATTCACTGCACCTCACTTCACTTCTCTTCACTTCACTTCACTTCACTTCACTGACGAAAACGCAGCACTTTAACACTCACCCGGCACTTTTATAAACAGCAGGGCAGCCTGGTGGCCGCGCAAGTGTTTACAGGATCGGCCGACAGCAAGGAAAAAGATGCTGCTGTGACGGTTGCTGGCGGCCAACTGAAGAATGCGGGGCGAGAAGACGGGGCGGGCTACTGGCCGCTGAGTGGCTGTTGTCTCCCTGAGCTGGGAGGAGGAGACACGGCTGTGTCAGGGTCTGGCGGTCAACTGGAGCTGGCTGGAGCGGCTGGAGAGCGCTGGATCCTTCCTCCTCGGAGTCTGGGTGAAGACTTTGTGCCTCGGCGAATCGAATCGAATCGAAAAATAGAGAAAAGGAGGGGGAGGGGGAAGTAGGGATAGAGGGAAGAATAGAGGGGTGAAAAGAAGGGAATTTTAGTAGAAGAGTAAAGTCACTGGGGCTTGACCCAGGTGCAAGGTAGTGTGGTGTATGTTATTTTTAAATGTAGGCTACTGCTCATCTTTTTTGTGTAATTGTTTTCGGGCCGTCGTAGCAAGGGAGACAGCGACCAGAAGCGGGAGCCAAGCAGACCGCCCCCACACCGAGCAAAACAAAGCGCAACACCGCCACCACACATTCGCGTGCCCTTCTCTCTCCATCAGCGCGTCACGAACAACGAAGGAGTGAAGGAGGGAAGTTAATTGGAGATGAAAGACAGTGGAAGTGGACAGTGTTTTTTTTGGTGTATTTTATTATTTTTTAGAGAAAGAGGGACAAGTTTGAAGAAAGTACTCCGTATAGCGGAGGGACCTACGGCTTTACGTTGTGTCCGAACCACTTTGTTAGTAAAAGGTTTGGGTGATAGTGTGGAATGGAGTTGTTATTAGAGGTGTGAGGATGATGGTGGTGATCTCTTCCTTCCACCCGTGTCTTCTGCTGTTGGTGGTGGTGCAGCGCTGGTTCCTGTGGTAGTAACCTGTTGGGAGGAAAGAAAAGATCGCTCCGCGATGTGATTAGAAGGGGGATGTGATGATGGGTGATTGAGGGTGATTTGTCTAGGGGGTATGAGGAGGGCTGTGAAAATGAATAGAGTGACGACAGGATGTGGCTTAGCACACTTGACACTCGCCGCACCCAACTACCTCTGTGGGGGGCTGTGAGTGGGGTTCTCTGCATGGTTGCTTCCAGAGTCCCGCCCCGTCATCAGTCCTGGCTTCTCCTTGACAGACATGGGGGGGTACCTCGAGTGGAACGCCAAATCGGCGCCCGCGGGCCCCATGGACATGCCGACAGCTGGGAGGAGTGCGGATGTGTTCCTGTCTAGCCCTGACCACACCCAACTACCTCTGTGGGGGGGATGAATGGGAATCTCTGCACGTGCTTCCAGAGCCCCGCCCCACCATCAGTACTGGCCGCTCCTTGACAGACATCGGGGGGGTGCCTCTAACGGAACGTCATGCCGACGCCCGTGGGCCCCATGGCCGTGTCGACAGTTGGAAGGGATGTGGTAGTGCTGACCCCACCTTTGGAAAGTGTCCGGTGCCCCCTTAAAACCCAGGCTGCGAGACAGAAAAATAATATACAAAAACAAAAAAATGAGTACAAAGCCATAAGACAAAAAACGAACACAAACCACTGGGTGTTGACACGCGGGCGCACTACCTCAGATGGGGGTATGGTATGAGAATGTGGGTGTTGTTTGTCGCACCCCCGATCCAGGAACAGTCCGGTGCCCCCTTAGTACCTAGGCTGCGAGACAGAAAAATAATGTATAAAAACAAAAATATGAGTACAAAGCCATAAAAAAAAGCCTCGGCGCACCATTCTGGATTATATAACAGGTTGCTGCGTTCCTCGTTGTATCAGAGTAACAATTCTTTCATTTTTTCTCATATAATCTCACCTAAGTGATTCACATAAAAACAAATTATGTCTTAGTGATCAGCTTTGGGCTGAACAAACAAGACATAAATTCCACAGGTAACGAAGAAATGTGCGAAAAGCCACATTCTAAGGTGAAGGGGATGCCAGATTTTCCAATGAGTCCCGATGAAATACAACATAATATTAAAAACAATAAAAAGCATCAATAATCTCAGAGGCTGTATCCTCTATGCATATATAATATCATGGAGAGGGGAAGGTGTGGCTTATACCTAATATATACCTGAGTAGGGAAAAAAGAAAACAAAAGATGCATTCTGCTTTTCTCAAGTGTTAATCCCATAATGGGTTCCCATGAGACACCATTCTCTACCCAACTCTCTCTCTCTCTCTCTCTCTCTCTCTTTCTCTCTCTCTCTCTCTCTCTCTCTCTCTCTCTCTCTCTCTCTCTCTCTCTCTCTCTCTCTCTCTCTCTCTCTCTCTCTCTCTCTCTCTCTCTCTCTCTCTCTCTCTCTCTCTCTCTCTCTTGCAGATACATTTAGGCCCTTTGTAATTTAATTGTAAATATGATGCATGAAATGCAATGCAATGAAATCCTAACATCCCCGGAAACGTAGGTTTATCGAGTACTTTCTTCAAATACGCTTATAGTGTTATATCTTGATGCCAACGACCACACCACGTTGAACACACCGCTTCTCGTCCGATCAGCGAAGTTAAGCAACGTGGGGTCCGGTTAGTACTTGGATGGGTGACCGCCTGGGAACACCGGATGTTGTTGGCATTCAATTTTTATTATTTTTTTCTGTTTTTCCTTTTTTTTTTTTTTTTTTCCTTTTACCCAACTATATCGAGAAAGAACAAAGAGCAGGAACAGTGAGACTTGATCAACCCTCCATCACGACATGAGCAAGTGTGCTTATGAGTCGGTAGGCTCAGGCCGGTCACATCGAAGAGGGATTACTCCATCCCTGGGGAGGGCGTTACCCATGTTTTTTTTTTTTTTTCCTCTCTCCCTCTCTCTCTCTCTCTCTCTCTCTCTCTCTCTCTCTCTCTCTCTCTCTCTCTCTCTCTCTCTCTCTCTCTCTCTCTCTCTCTCGTGCGTGTGTGCTGTGGTGTGGTGTGGTGTGGTGTGTGCGTGTGCGTGTGTGTGATGTGTGGTGTGGTATAGTGTGGTGTGGTGTGTGTGTGTGTGTGTGTGTGTGTGTGTGTGTGTGTGTGTGTGTGTATGTGTGTGTGTGTGTGTGTGTGTGTGTGTGTGTGTGTGTGTGTGTGTGTTTGTCTCTCTATCGGTTGGTCGGTTTTTCTGTCTTTCTGCCTTTGTGTATGTTTGTTTGCAAGAGGACTAGTTGAGTGAGGTGTCAAGTTCGGTTTTTTGAGAATTAACTTCATATAAGTGGATTTCTTTTGTGATATAATATTGATATTTTTAACTGCATTTTAACCTGATGAGATGAGCGAGGTGCTTTTTTAAGATTTAATTAAATTGCCGTACCTTGATTTCTTTTTTTTGATAATTATCACCTCAACATTTTCTCAACATGTATGTATGTATGTATGTATGTATGTATGTATGTATGTATGTATGTATGTATGTATGTATGTATGTATGTATGTATGTATGTATGTATGTATGTATGTACCTATGTAAAAATAAAAAAAATAAAAATAAAAATTCTCACCAAAATCTGACTTTTAAGTGCTAATCAGTGTGTAGCCTGAGGCCGGTCACACCCAAGAGACATTTTTCTCTTCCTGTGGAGGGCGCTACCCACGTGTTGTACTTATAACGTAAAGATATCTTTATAATAATAATAATAATGATAATAATAATAATAATAATAATAATAATAATAATAATAATAATAATAATAATAATAATAATAATAATAATAATAATATTATTATTATTATTATTATTATTATTATTATTATTATTATTATTATTATTATTATTATTATTATTATTATTATTATTATTATCATTATTACTATTATTGATGTTATTATATTTTATATATTATTATTAATTTATATATAATATATAATATTATAATATCATGTATGTATGTATGTATGTATGTATGTATGTATGTATGTATGTATGTAGGTATGTATGTACAATAAATAATATAAATCCCCTCCAAACCCTGACTTCTGTGTGCTAATCTGAGACTGAGGCCGGTCACACCCGATAATAATAATAATAATAATAATAATAATAATAATAATAATAATAATGATAATAATAATAATAATAATAATAATGATAATAATAATAATAGTAGTAGTAATAATAATAATAATAATAATAATAATAATAATAATAATAATAATAATAATAATAATAAAAATAATAATAATAATAATAATAATAATAATAATAATAATAATAATAATAATAATATGAAAATAAAAGTATAAAAAAAAAAAAAAAACAATGAAATGAACAAATTAAATTCTTTGAATTTCGACCTTCTATCACTCCATTTTACAGCACATCTCTGAGGACTACCTCCGAGCTCCCTGAACCGCTCAAGTGCTTATCACTAGGTAGGTAGGGTGAGGCCAGTCAGGTCAGAAGGTGTGGCGGTCACCCATAAAAGGGATCATTCTTTCCCTGGGGAGCCATGTGTTCTACCTGCATCGTGTATAAGTACATACGTTTTTTTTTGGGGGGGGGGGAATTTTTTTTTTATCAAGGTCATGCAATGGATCAAGGTCCTCCTTTACCGCCAGAATTTTCTTAAGCCACCCATGAAAATCTGTGGTTTTCTGTGGTAGTTGGTCCTGTGTTATTTCTATCCAATCATAAAGCAGGGTTGGAGCTCACGTGTACCTGGCAAATGTTATTTAAGCCCAAGTTATACGACTCTGTTACTTCTTATACCCGAGTAAGAACAGCGCTACTATGGCTCGTAGCAAGCAAACCGCTCGCAAGTCCACTGGTGGCAAGGCGCCCCGCAAGCAGCTTGCTACGAAGGCAGCTCGCAAGTCTGCTCCTGCCACTGGAGGTGTCAAGAATCCCCATCGTTACAGGCCGGGAACTGTGGCTCTTCGTGAGATCCGCCGTTATCAGAAGAGCACCGAACTGCTTATTAGGAAACTGCTTTTCCAGCGTTTGGTGCGTGAAATTGCTCAGGATTTCAAAACTGATCTCCGCTTCCAGTCCTCTGCTGTCATGGCCCTCCAGGAAGCCTCCGAGGCTTATCTTGTGGGTCTCTTTGAGGATACCAACTGGTGCGCCATCCACGCCAAGCGTGTGACCATCATGCCTAAGGACATCCAGCTTGCTCGTCGCATCCGTGGCGAGCGTGCCTAATAAGTCATCCAAGACGATATGATGATAATAATGACAATATCTAGGCCCTATTCAGGGCCAAAAGTGTTTTCAAAGAGAGAATTTTTATAGACAAACGCTCTCTTTAGTTGAAAATGTAGATTAATTATATGTCGAGAATAATGAAAATAATAACGATGAGGATATTTCAAAACAATAACGATACAATAAATAAATAATAAATAACGATGAGGATATTTGAAAACATCAATCCCAATAACGCTACTTTCATAATCAGTATTTTTTTTTTTTTTTTTTCCAATTAGTTAATTTGTTTAACTCTTGCATCCATAATGTATCGCACATAGCAATAGTGCCAACCAAGGACGTTTTGAGTGTAGAAAAATGGAATAATAAAATAAAATAGAAATAAGAAAAGGAAGACAAAGAGAATAATGATAATAATAATAATATTATTATTATTATTATTATCATCCTCATCATCAATGATGATGATAAGTAAATAAAAATAAGGACAAAGAAGCGCAACTTTAATGAAGCAAACTATCATTAACCTTAATGAAGTAAACTACAAATAAAAAGCAAGGTCTATATTGTCTTTTTCTTGTCAGGTGTGGCTCCAATGGAGCCGGGTAGTTTTGTATACTAGCGGCAGCAACTTTTATAGCTGGCTGACCGACAGACTGTTTACTTGGAGGCGGTGTACTTGGTGACCGCCTTGGTGCCTTCAGAGACAGCGTGCTTTGCCAGTTCACCGGGCAGCAGAAGTCGGACAGCAGTCTGAATCTCCCGGCTGGTGATGGTGGAACGCTTGTTGTAGTGTGCCAGGCGGGATGCCTCAGCGGCGATGCGTTCAAGAATGTCATTCACGAAAGAGTTCATGATCGACATAGCCTTGGAGGACACGCCAGTGTCAGGGTGGACCTGCTTCAACACCTTGTAGATATAGATGGAGTACCTCTCCTTCCTCCTGCGCTTCTTCTTCTTATCGCCCTTGGCGATGGCCTTCTGAGCCTTGCCAGCCTTCTTGGCAGCCTTTCCTGATGCTTTGGGAGGCATGGTGATACCGTGGTACTACTGCTGTGTGAGTGTCGAGCTTTTTTTTTTTTTTTTTTTTTTTTTTTTTTTTTTTTTTTTTTTTAAAGGGGGGTGAAGAGAAGATTGAAGCTAGCTAAAGAGAAAGTGGGGGTGAAGAGACGGGGTGAAGGACAGTTAGAGGTAGATAGTTAGTGGGCTTTACCACATTGCTATTTTTTTTTTTTTTCTTTGATTATTTAATTTTTACTTGATTTTTAATTGTGCACTCCCAATACTTTTCAGATTGCAATAGCAGCCAGCAGAAACACAACTTTCCCTAAGACACAGACTCTCTAGGAAGGATCTGACTCACTCCTGGTGGGAAGATTGAGAGAGAGAGAGTGTGCTGCATGCTTCATTATGCTTGTATGGGTGGCTTGAGGTGAGGCGGTCTTCATCTTGCTTTTTTTTCCCTTGTTCGTGGTTTGGTTTTGAGTGAGCAGTCTTCCTAGAGAGAGACACAACTAATTCCCTACATTATTGGACTGCGTGGCGCTGCAATCAAGTAATGTGCATTATTTACAGTGTATATTTACAGTGAGTATTTTATTGTAAATTTCAATTGTAAGATAATTAGTTATTGTGGATGTCTCAGAGTTAATTGAAGAAATTATTGAGAATTTAGTAAGGCATGAGTGTTCAGCTGACTTGTTAGCTGTTGTTAATGGGTATATGTTAGTAGGGGACATTATTAGTTTTTTGTTAGTTTAGAAATTAAACTTGGTTAGTTTTGCATGAGGGGTAAGGAATAAGGAAGTGAGGTAATGGATTTTATTTTTCTTATTGTCAGCCATCTATGTTGTTATTGGTTGTGGTATTGGCATATTAATTATTGGGCTGCATTTTGGGAACCAACTGTGGATGTTTAAATGTGGAGTAACAAGAGGCTCGAATTGTTCCGGTTCGCTGATTCTTAATGTTTCCCAAACTTTTAAGGCTTTTTGGTGTATTGAAACGTTTATTGGTGTTATATTATATTTTCTATGTAATTCATTGACAGTCATTAGTTCTGGTTCGTTACAATTGATGAATCTTAGAGCTTTGTTGATTATTGTCTGCATTTTTCTTTTTTGTGTTGGTGAAGCCATACAGATAGGTATAGAGGGATATTCAAGGACAGGTATTAACAATGTTTTTATCAATATTGTTTTAAGTCTTCGAGTTAAATTGCTAAATCTTCTTATTTGTGATAAAATGCCTTTGCCTTTATTTATTGTTTTTGTTATATGTGTTACAAACCCGCGTGTTGTTGTATTTAATCCTAGAAGTTTCCCTGATTTATTTGTTTCAAGTTCTTTACCATTTACTTTAATTTTCTGTGACTTTATTTGTGCAATTGGTAAAATTTTGAATTTTTCTTCGCTGGTTTTTATTTTCCATTTCCTTTCAAAATGACTTA
>CM035196.1:7492956-7505978 GCA_020233015.1 Callinectes sapidus | reverse complement strand
CTCTCTCTCTCTCTCTCTCTCTCTCTCTCTTGATTAAATAGAGATACAGGTTCTGGCCATGGTTCTAAATAAATAAACGGATATATAAATAAGATAAAAGAATGAATGAATAAATAAATAAATATAAGTTCAATGTTGTTTACAGTGGGGTCACACACACACACACACACACACACACACACACACACACACACACACACACACACACACACACACACACATAGACAGTTAAATCTTCTACTTCCCTTTCCTACTCTTTTAATTTTTCCTTCAATTTCTTTCTCTTTTTTATATGACTTGTTAATTTTCCTCACAAATACGTTGTTTCTGCCTTTGCTTGTACGACATTACTATCTTTACATCCTTTCCTCAAATGGTTTTTTCAAACTTCTTTTTGTATCGTTTCATTTAGGCCTCTTTTTTATTTCCATTTTCTTCTCCTTTCTTTTATATTTTTTCCCTAGTCTTCGTCTTATTCCTTCTTCTCCTTGCCATCCTCCTACTTTTCTCACACTTCCATTCTTCTTTACATTTACCATGCAAGCTGGTATGTTTTCTTATGACTTTGCTTGTTGATCTCTTCCTCCTCCTCCACTACTCCTTCCTTCCTTCTTTCCTTCTCTTAGCGCGTCTTCGGAGGGTATAAGCGATGAGCAGCGTGTCTGGTGTGTGTTGGGAATAGTTATGTGGTGTTCTCTGCTGCCTCTCTCTCTTCCCATTCGCCTGCTGCTGTTGCTCTGACGGCCAAACCCACGGGTATATTTTTTTTCTTTGCTTTGGTTGGTTGGTTTCGCGAGTTGGGTTTGTAAAGCATTGGTAGAGACAGTAGCAGAGGTGGCTTGGTGATTTTGGTTCCTGTTCTTGTTTTCTTGTTCTTGTTCTCTCGCTCACCGTGTCTCGTTTTTCTCTCTCATATTTCTTCCTCTTTGTCTTCATATTTTTTTCGATTCTCTTTCTCAATTTCCCAATTATTTTCCTTTTTTTTAACCCTTCCTTTGTTATTTCCTTTTCATCCGTTATATAATCACCTCATTCCTTTTTTCCTCTATTACTTTTCTTAAACTGTCCTTCTATTTCCTTTTTACTAGCTACTTGCCTCCTTTCTTTCATACTTCTATAACTTTGTTCACCTATATCATATTCTTTCCCCTCTTCCTATTTCATTCTCCTGTCTTGATTTCATTATCATGTAGCTCACTATCTTCCTTCTGTTTATCTTTGCTTCAGTATTTCCTTGCATCCCTCCAAAAGTCTGTCCATCTCCCACCATTCCTTCTTTTCTACACTCACTCTGCCTCCTCCTCCTTCTCTCAGCACTAACACTAACATCCATCCGGCCTTTCTTATTCTTAAGAGGTCACGGCATACAAAATACATCAAAATATATCACGGGGGTTATTCATCACGCGTGTCAACTGCCATGACCCGGAAGACCTTGAGTACAACTCACCGTAGTGCTTGTCACTTCCTGTCCTGGGTTTGTGTGTCTTGGCACATTTACCCCTTCAGTACTAAGATACATTTTTATCGCGACTTTTTGTTAAAATTGGACAATTTTACTGAGAGTGGGTAGGATCTATGGAGGTCAGATTAATGGGTAAAATATGTACTTTTATAATATTCACATGTTTTTCTGAAGCTGTATAAAATTGACAAATAATAAGAATAATGAATATGAGAATGCGTCCCAGTATTGGAGAGTTTAAACACTTCTGGACAAATCTCACCTACTTTTCAAAGACTCTCGTGAACAAAGCACTGGTTCTTAATGATGCTTTGAATTTTCCAGTGGCACACCAATTTTTGTATCATTAACAGGACAAACGCTGTTGCATATAAAGCTAATTATCTCTATAGCCTGTAAAATAGGTTTTTGGTAACAGAGTAGAGGTTTCCTAATAAGTTTTGTTCATATCCTAGTCACTTGCAAAGAGCCAAAGAAATACTGACAGCGAGATCTGCCTGTTGTGGGTATAGCAGTTAAGAAGACGGTAGGTAAGTGTTCGTACGTAGGAGGAAATGCAAGAGGATGAGGAGGAACCGGTGTGTGTGTGTGTGTGTGTGTGTGTGTGTGTGTGTGTGTGTGTGTGTGTGTGTGTCCTCGTGCATTAACACAAAAACCAAACAAGATAATATATAATCCATGCAAAAAACAAGAAAGAGAAAGTGCTATTCTTTTTTATTGTTTTGAATATTGTTCAGGTGTTCGGTGGCGTTGGTAACTCACACGTTAATGACACCCATAGAAAGACCGAGGTGGGATAACTACCATCCATCAATCAGCCACGAGGTGTGTTGGATAAGGCCAAGGTAAGGAAGGGGCAGCGTCCGAACCCTAGAAACAACAAAAACAACAAAAAGGACAGACAACACGGGATGAAAAAAAAATAAAAAGCTCTTCATTATAAACCAAGGCACGTACATAATTCATAAATATCTCGACCCTTATTTCAAGCCTTTATTCGCTTTCATTAGGGTACACATGTTTTTTTTACCAACAAGAAAATGGACCGTAGTCTTTTTTTTTCTTTTTTGAGATTTCCAAGGGCAGTGTGTCGAGGGAGCAGAAGGCAAGAGAAGACGGAGGAACGGAAGAAGGATAAAAAAAAAGAAAAGAAGAAGAGGAGAGAGAGAGAGAGAGAGAGAGAGAGAGAGAGAGAGAGAGAGAGAGAGAGAGAGAGAGAGAGAGAGAGAGAGAGAACAGAGAGAGAGAGGAGGAGGAGGAGGAGGAGGAGTCCCTCTAGACCTGCACTGTCAGACTGAACCTTTTTTGTCCGTTCACTGTGGAAGAGACAACGTGACCACCACCGCCACTACTTCCCTCCCTTCACATCTCTCATATCTCTTTCTTTCCCCCTAAAACTCCCCAAATACACACTAAGAGACGCTAGTACTCGTGGATGCAAGTGGAAGCAAGGGAGGTTGAGTCCACGTGAGTGCGGCGTGTGGATGAAGGATTGTGAGAAGGAGCCGAGGGAGTGGAACGAGGGATGAGTCGGACGGGCTGAGCGAGGGCCGGTCTCAAAAGGGTAAACAGTCTGACTCAAGGTCTAAGACGTCAGCTTGGTCATTATCTCGGTCTTGCTCGCGGGCCACACTCCTCAAGCTCTTCCTGCCTACCTCCCTCCCTCCCTGCCTCTCTCTATTCCGCCTCTTCCTCTATTCTTTTCTGTTTTGATTGTGTCCCACTCTTTTTTCTATTTTCTCTGTGTGTTCTGTTATCTCTTTCCTTCTGTGTTTTCTCATTTTTTTTCTTTTTCCCATTTGTATTGCTTACATTCCCTCCTCTAACGTGCCTTTCCATTTATTTTTTTCTCCAATTAATATATATATATTTTTATACTTTCATCCTTTCCTCTTCTCCTTCTCTTGTTTTTGTTTCATATTATTCCTACCTACTTACATCCTACTCTTCTACATTTTCTATGATTTGCTTACCTTAATATTTATGACTCTCCATTTGTAAACGTTCTCTTATGTTTTCCCCTCTCATATACATTTTTATTCTTTACTTCTTTCCTCTCTCTTTCTTTCTTATAGCTTTCTTATAGCCTCTTCATTTTGATTTATTATTTGTATTTTTTTCACTTACTTACTTCTCAATGTACATATATCTATTTATGTTAATCATTACCTTATCCTACGCTTCATCATATTGTGCCTCCTATGTCTTTTTTTTTTTTTTCATGTCCACTGTACTGTATTTCACATTTGATTCCCTATTCCAACATTCACAAGTCTATTTTCTTTTCTTTTTATGTTCACCATATTTATTCCCCATTCCAACATTCATATTTCTCTTTTTCATATGTTCCTCTTGTTTAATCGGCGTGTTTGCTTCTCCTCCTGTCCAGCTTGCCTATTCTTCGCACACAAAACTCGCCCTAACCAACCATAGGTGAATAACCTTGACCTTCCCTCTTTTTTTTTCAGTCTCTCTCTCTCTCTCTCTCTCTCTCTCTCTCTCTCTCTCTCTCTCTCTCTCTCTCTCTCTCTCTCTCTCTCTCTCTCTCTCTCTCTCATCTACAGTATATTCAATCTTTCCTTAAAACATTTTCCTTTAGTTACACTGTTTCTTTCCTCCTCTCCTTCACTTTCATATCTTCTCTCTTTACTATGTTTCCGTTTTCCCCTTCTATACTCATGTCATACTGTTTTCTTTATTTTCCTGCCTTTATCTTTTTGCATTTCTTCGAGTCTTCTTCTATATCCTTTCCGCTTCTCTCCTCCCTCTTATCTTTTCCCGTTTACTTCTCTTCGTCCTCTTCTCAACTCTCTCCTCCCTAACCTATACCAACGTGGAAGATCATAAGCGAAGCGGAGAAATGTGAAATGTATACACTTTTTTTCATCTCTCACCTTGAGGGAACATACTTTTTCCATGCATCATACTTGTGGTTTAACAGGTATGAGCCAGAGCCAAACCCTGTTCCTCGCTCTATCCCGCGTCTTGTCAGCTTCCTCCAGTGGAAAAAAAGAGAGGATAGTTGCTGAAAAGGAGTACTTACGTGAGGTGGCTAGCATATTATTCTTTGCGTTTAATGAAAGTTAATTCGCAGATCTGTGCGTAAGATAAATGTAAAATCCAGAATATTCTGTGAATGAGAAGAGGAAGAAGAGAATGTATGTGGCGAATAGTCAACTTTCCCACTAAAATTTTCAAGCCGGTGATACTCTACACTCGCTAAAGCTTTGTGGGAAATAGATGTACAGAAAAAAGAGCACAAATTTATCCACTTGAAAGTTCCTCGGAGGTAAGTCGATATGCCGCTGCCGCCGCTCTAAGAGTCCTGTTTTTCCCACACAACCTATTCTGGGCGGAACGAGTAAAAACTGGCTGTGCTGTGGACGCCGGCGAAACACACACACACACACATACAGACACACACACACACACACACACACACACACACACACACACACACGTCGACGACCAGATCTCATCCTGTCAGACGCAAATCCACCTGCTTTAAACACATCCCAGAACAGTTCAGTCCGTGGAGGTGTTTTTTCCCTCTCATTTTGCAAGTCGTTGACATCTACCCAGCTCACCGCTAACTCAAGGCTGGCGGTGGTGGTGGTAGTAGTGGCTGGTGCATTAGTACTATCGTTAGGAATGGTTATGTTAGTGGTCGTAACGTTATATATAGAGGGACCAGTTATCACCATTGCTGCTATGTATAATGATAATGGCGGTGGTAGCGGTGGTAGCGGCGGTGGCGGTGGTAACAGTACTGGCGGATCCAAGTTACGACCCGTGTTTATGTTATTGCTGCTCTTGTTTATGATTTTTATGTACGACTCTCCCCGTTGTGGCGTGGGGTTACTGCGCCCTGTTGTTGGGGAGCAGGTCCTGTTTATAGTGGTGTTCGGGTGGTCGTGGTGGGACCTGAGACTGACCCCCTCCTTCCCAAATTCCTGTAACCCTAACCCCCTTCACCTTTTCACCGCACCGCCCGTTTTCCCGATCAACAGAAAATCACAGACAATCCTGAGCTATAATTGCCGGCAGGAAGGTGATTTTCCTCGGGTTTGTGCGAGTGTAAAGTGTGGAGTGGACGAGGGAGCGGTGCCGGAATCGATGTACACCCTTTTGTCCATGGAAAGTGTAGTGCCCCCAGTCCGCCAAAGGTTTTAGTGTTTATGTGTAGGATGACTGCTTGGTATTATCATACGAATGTTGTTGTTGCTGTTGTTACTTGTGTTGGTAGTGGGGGTCCTTTTTTGTTGTTGTTAATGTTGTTGCTTGTGTTGATGTTGTTGTTGTTGCTGTTGTTGTTGTTTATAGTGCTGCTCTCAAGTGAACTAAAGATAACAGGTCATGTTTTTGTGTGTCTATTTTGAGGGCTGTTGATGTTAATTCGTTGTTGTTGTTGTTTAGAATGTAGTTATTGTTGGATCCACTAAAGGCTATAGTTTATATTCTAGTTTTTACTTTATTTCATTATTGTTCAACAAAATATAGCAAGTCAAGTTTTTTTTCTTGTGCGCATGTTCTTAGATACCTGATACTGTGTAACGAAGCGCATCTCCTTTTTCTTTTGGCAAATTTTTAGATAACAGTAGATACAGATTTTCTTCTTCGATGATTAAATTTAAGGTTTAGGTAATGAAGAGTGATATTGGCGTCCATGATTCTGATAGTTTAATACTGTGTATTTTACTGAGATACAAATATCTATTTCTGTCTAATAACAGAAGTATAGACAAAAACACATCTTTCATTATCTTCATTTGCAAGGAACAGTGGAAGTTTGAAGAAAATAATTTTATGAGGAGTGCATTAACATTAATTCAATTTTCATCTTATAACATAAATACAAAGACAAACAGATCTTTCATTATCTTCATTTGCACAAAAGAAGGAAGTAAGTTTGAAAAGAAAAAAAAAACCTCTTTCCTATCATTTATTTCTTTGAGAGTTTACTTGATAGACGATAAGATGAAAAAAGAAAAACAAATCCTGAAGGAAAGATACGAGGCGGCATTCTGGGAAGATTGATGAGCTTTTCCTGCGACTCGACCAGTGGCCTTCCTGACGCTGGACAAGACGGACGAAGTTTTATACCCTCTCACTTCCACAACGAAAAAGACGAGGACTAGACCCGGATCCTTAGACCCTTTGCTCTCTCATCACGACTATTTTCAAAGGCCACGGAGATTATCAGCCCTTGCTTCTCTAAACTGTTTCTCCTATTAATGATATGTAAATTTTGTTCATGCCGCTAAAACCCTAAAAACACTCCTATAGGAAACAGTGTTGCTTTAACTAGAGCCTTGTTAAATGGGCTTAGCTCGAATTGTTTCATATGGTGCCCAAAACCATAACACGACAGCCCGCAATACTAACCTAACCACCCTCACTGCACTACCACTATGTCCTCATGTAAGCATCACCACTATCGCCACTAATATCACTACCACCATTACGACAAGTACCGATGTTACCGCAACCACTTCTGACTTTACTACCACGGCCATAATAGTCACTACCACTTATACTACCACCATCACCATCACCATAAAAGCGATCACTATCAATGAATGCTGTTACGACTCTTCCTCCTCCATCACCTCCACCCTACTACGTACAACAACCACCACACTGCAGCATCACTATCCTTACCACTCCTAATAGTACAACTTCAATAACTACTTCAAATTACTGCCACTTGCCACGACCACCCACCACAGTCACCACAACTACCACCAGCTTAACCAATCTTACCACCACCATTAATATGAATACCGCACTAACTATTTCCTAACAATTGCTACCTACCACGACCACCCACTGCAACCACACCATGACAACCTACCAGTCTTAATCACTATATCCACTATGACCATCACCATTCCTATCACTACCAAAAATATGACTACGACAATAACTAACCCCACCCATTGCCACCCACCACGACCACCCACCACCACCACCACCACCACAACCACCACTGCCACCACCACGACCACCACCACAAACACTACCACCAAAAAACAACTTCAAAGAGAAAGAAATTACAACAGTTGAAAACATTTTCTTCCTTATTTTCACTTTCCAACATCAAGGGAGAAGCAAAAGAAAACAAAATACAAGACAAACCTTTCACAGTCTCTCCTTTACCGTGTGTGTGTGTGTGTGTGTGTGTGTGTGTGTGTGTGTGTGTGTGTGTGTGTGTGTGTGTGCGTGTGCGTGTGCGTGTGTGTGTGTGTGTGCGTGCGCGTGTGCTTGGTCACCTAAGAACACCTGTCTGGCGGCGACTGATGGAGGTGTGATAACAGACGTGTTCCCTGGCGTGGGTCAGACCGTGTTTACTGAACTCGACACCCAACAACTGACCTTGAGGCGCTGGGTGGGTGGGGTGTGGTGGTGGTGGAGGTGGTGGTGGTGGTGGAATGAGGGTACATAAGGTTGGTGATGGTGGTGGTGATGGGGATGTGGTTAAGGAGAGGGATTTGTGGCCAAGGGGATTGTAGGGATGGTACAGATGTGATGGAAGATTGTGTAAGTGGTGGTAATAGTGGTTGTGGTCGCTGTGGTGGTAGTGAGGGTAACCATTAGAAATAGCATAATTGTCACCTAATTTTTTTTTGACACATCCCTTTATAATCTTAAGTACTTATTTGTAGATACCAAATTGGTACTGGTTCATCTCTGCCTGCTCACCTGGTTAATTTTTACCTCGTTCACATAAGAACACAAATAAGGGAAGTTGCATGAAGTCACATAGCCTACAAGCAGCAGTCCCTCAAAGTAACAAACCTGCCTATTGCCACTATTATCCTCTCATCTCCAGAAGAAGTCTTAGAAATTCAAGTAATCTCCAACACAAACATCAATAATTATACTACCTTTATGACTGACAAATTAAAAAGTACTAAAGAAAGATGAAAGCAGATTCTTACATTAACACATCATCTTACCATATCAAGGAAAGTAAAAACAAAGACAGGAAAAATTTCACAAGCTAAGACAAATACACACACACATAAAAAAAAAGTGACAACATAACATACCAAAAAAAATCTTATAAATAGCGCAGGTAAGAGGAACTAAATTATAGTAATTGAAGAAATGATCTTAAGAATAATCATAAAAGGATCTCGAGAAAAAAAAAAAGATAACAAGTGATGAAGTGAGAAAATAGTTATGCAAGATATACTTATGAAAGTTACCTTCAAAAGAAAAACAAAAACAACCAAAGAGGAGGAAGATGAAAAGGAGAAGGAGGAGGGAACAGGAGGAGGAGAGGCGGGAGATAGAAGGAAGAAAGAGAACCAGAGGAAAGGAGGTAAAGGAGCAAAGAGGCAGAAAAGTAGGATACGAAAGAAGTGGGAGAGAAATACGAGAAAGAAAATGCTGACACGGAAGACGAAAACGAGGTGGAAAACTAGAAGAAAATGGCGATGAAAGAAGAGGGAGGAAAAGAGATGAATAAAAAAGAAAGAAAATAAGAAGACCAGACGAAAACAGCAAAGGAGAAAAGATGAGAATGAATAGACGAAAGCAAAATCAAGAAAATAGCAAATCAGGAAGGCAGAGGAGGAAGATTAGGAGGAAGAGGAATATAAATAAATAAAAATAAATAAATAGAAAAATAGAGGAGAAAACATGAGCCACAAACACCAAATAAAGTTGTTACCAAGGTTTCTGCAGTTTACATATTTATAAGCTCATTAACTACGCATTGTATCTTTCCACCTTATTTACTTTGGCACAGCGACGCAAAGGTCTCGAAAGCTACATTAGGATATATAAAATTGTGCATAGACCTTATCAAGTCCTTAAGCTGTTTACCTTCGCTACTCTCAGGTAAAGGTAAACATAACGACTTCACCTTCCTCGCTCCCTCTCTCCATCTGTCCATCGCATTGGGTTTTCGTTTCTCCATCTCTCCATTCTCTTTATCTTTCAATCTCCTACTCCCTCCATTTTCTCGTTCCTTCATCTGTTTATCTTTCTAATCTGTCCCTCCATTTATTTATTCCTTCTGTGTATTTGTTTTTTTCCATTTTCAGTTGCTCCCCTTTTCATTTCTACGTGTATTTCTATAAATTTCTTTCTTTCCATACCTTCATCTCTAAGTCATTTCTCTTGATCTTTCTACTGCTATGTTTTTCACTGTCTCTGTTTCCGCTTATCTATCTCTCCACCCAATCTTTTCCCTCATCTCTTCATCTCTCTTTAACTCCAACCTTACTTCCTCCCTAAAGTAATTGGGATGTAGCATGGAAAAGGTGCATTATCCTTATCATTATCTTGTTGATGCTGATTACACCTTTGGGTATTAAGATACAAAGCGCAATGCCAAATGCGGAGATCAAGAGGATAAAGATTGAGTCTAATCTAATCGAGGACTTTCGCCTTATCTGATTCTGTTTTAGTCTCTCCATTTTGTAATTCCTCTGCACTGTTTAAGCGGCTACACTACAGCGACTGGTTATAAGAGTTTGAAGGTTGTGGTATAATGTTTGAGTACACTGGAAGGAGTTACGATTATTGAAGGTTCTGGTAAGCAGGTTAGATATTCGTGGTTTCTTGTATGTACTTCAGACTCGAATATTTCAGGGTCTTAAGTATACCACTTTTGATGGGATACATGTTGAGATTCCGAAGAGTAGCTTCAGGGTTCCTTTTTATACATTATCATGAGCTGTAACCCTAATTATTGAGGTTTCCCCCCAAAGTATTTTCACCCTTCAAATGCTGCATCATTGAAGGATTCCGCAACACCAATAAAAAAACATAAGGACTCTATTAATCTTTTTTGTGGAGCCTGAAAATACTTGTAATGAGAAAAGATAAAGTTCTATTACGAGTCTAGTTAGTTAGGGAAGTCGCAACAAAGATGGTCATCCACCTGTCAATTGGTCGCCAAATGGGTACGTGAGAAAACCCGAGGAACGTAAATTGCGGTAAGTTGCGTGTCAGTCCGTCCTTTGTCCTTGAATGTGGTGCTCTAATGGTTCTCATCCACGATATTTAAAAGACAGGGGACAAACTTGAACGCCTAGGTGTGTGAGAGAGAAGATGAATGTAAATCTCTCTCTCTCTCTCTCTCTCTCTCTCTCTCTCTCTCTCTCTCTCTCTCTCTCTCTCTCTCTCTCTCTCTCTCTCTCTCTCTCTCTCTCTCTCTCTCTCTCTCACACACACACACACACACACACACACACACACACACACACACACACACACACACACACACACACACACACGATGGCTTCCTTGCTGCATTAAAACAGAACAGACTCTGGACTGCACCGTCACCAGCGTGCCAGGTAGCGGTTACTGGTCACCTTACTAGTACCTGCAGACAATTACCTGCCCGCTAATAGCACCTGCAGGCACTCACGCGGCTAATGCTTTACCTGTCATTACGTGCTGGTACCTGGCTAAGCTACTGCGTACGCTGACGACAATAAATGCCAAAGGTTCCCCTGTTATATGTATGTTTGTTGAGCTATTGAGTGAACAGTTGAACACCTGCGCTTTTCGACGTGCTTTCTTGGTATCTATTTCTTGCTTCTCTGCCAACACGATGAGGAAAACATAAACTGCGAGTTCTTTCAACATTAAACGGGTTTGGCTATCTAGTGACTGGTGTTTTGTCAAGAATATTTTCCTCTTTTTCTTCTCATGTTTCGTTATTCTTATCTTTTGTGTGTTTGTTCTAGTTTATTTGTGATTTGTTATATGCGTGAATATTTGGTTATCTTTTTTGCTTTATCTGTTTCTTTTGTTCTGAAGCAAATGGACAAGTAATTATGGAGACTAAATTTGCTTCCTTTTATTCCTTACTTTATATTCACTAACTGTACATTTTGAGTTCAGTATCACCAACACAACTTTTTCTATTGGTATTCTTGTTACTAAATTCTTTTTCTATTGTGTTTGGTAGTGAAGTGAAAAACCCGATATGGTTATTACTCCTCTTGTTCAAGTCTATATAATCCAAAACAGCATGTCATCATTCCTCTTTCGTCACCATTTCGAAGGTTAGAAGTAAGGCCAACACCAATCTGCTGACGTGGGTATTTTTTCTTCTTTTTCGTTAATTTCAGGAACATTACCAAAACTAATATTTTTTACTTTATTTAGTTTTCCTAGTTTATTTCCTCCTTCCTTTCTGTGTGTGTGTGTGTGTGTGTGTGTGTGTGTGTGTGTGTGTGTGTGTGTGTGTGTGTGTGTGTGTGTGTGTGTGTGTGTGTGTGCGTGCCCCGCGCTGAATTCAAAATATTTTCCTTCTTTCTGTCGATTCAAAACACACACACACACACACACACACACACACACACACACACACACACACACACACACACACACACACACACACACACACACACACTCAATATAAACACACAACACAATAACATGACCTCCACTCCCTCGAACCATGAACAACCATCACCACAACTACGCTTCTCCTTCACCATTAAGTCTCCCTCTTACCACCCACACTCACACCACCACCACTACCACCACCATCACGTAGACCATTGCCACCCATACTATCTACCCTCCCATCACAAAGGACATAATTACTTCGTACCGTATTCTGAACCATGCATATAATTCCCATTGTTGCTACCATCTTTACCCTCTTCCCCTCCCCCTGCGGCATGACTCACCTGGCCACAGCTCCTCTACTAGGTACATGCATCCTAAGGTTATGTAAAACGCTTCAAGGTTAAGACTACTAATAGTACTGGTACCTTTACATCCAGCTACTGTGTATGTTTCGGCTTGGTGACTTGGGAGGTTACGAGAATAGTATTTTTTTCCTTTAGGTTCAACATCATTTTTTTCTTAGTAGTAATGTTAATAGGATTTGGTGAGTGCGTGGCGTCATTAGCACGAGGATGTGGTAAAGGAAAAAAGAAGGAGGTTTACGTTAGTTTGCATAAATGAAATAGATATTGCAGTGTGTGGTGTGATATTGTGCACACACACACACACACACACACACACACACACACACACACACACACACGAGCAGAACAACTCGCCTAAAACTTTCAATCCGTGCCCGAGGTTGCCGCCTCTTCCCTGGGGTCTGTACGCCACACCTCTATCCATTCTCGACCCTCCGCCACCAATGACTAAGGGCGAGAATACATTAAGCTCCCCTTAATTATACCCGGGCCTTTAGATTTTTAGCAGCAAGGCATGACGGGCCTGGCTGGGGACAAAAAGAGGAAGAGAGACGGACAGCAGTGTATGGGTAAAGGAGATAGAGAAGAAAGAAGGAAATAAGAAAAAAATAAGAAGAAAAGGAAAATTCTTGTGGATGTGAACAGTTTCTGAAAGGGGAGAAAGACTGACGTTGACCTTGCAGTGGAGAGAAACAAAAACATATCAAGGAAGTATACAAGGTGAGTGTAAAGCAAAGGATGTTTAAGTATATCTAAGGCAAATGTCAAGTCCTAATATGTCTGAAAGTATGAGTAAAAGAAAAGAGAGAGAGAGAGAGAGAGAGAGAGAGAGAGAGAGAGAGAGAGAGAGAGAGAGAGAGAGAGAGAGA
>CM035196.1:7438044-7439702 GCA_020233015.1 Callinectes sapidus | reverse complement strand
CGCCATTCCTCTCTCTCTCTCTCTCTCTCTTTCCTAAGCCCCCCAGACCCCCGCCTATTTCCCTCCTCCCCTGCACCACTTGTCGCACCGCCCCCTGCTCCCCTGCGCCCCCCTCCTCTTGTCTGGCTGAGTTAGTGAGGCTCCATGGAGACCGACAACCCAGATAAGAAATTAACAGCGCGTACATCCCGCCAGACAAACACAACGCGAGCAGCTTCTGGGCCAAGTAGCTTTCGAGGCTCTGATACGGAACACCCTTAAAGAGCAGGAGGGAAAAAGAGACAAGCTGAAACGCCCTGCTGCCGACGCGGACCTCTAGTGCAGCGCTGACAAAGGGTGAGTGGGTTGTCGCCTTGTAAATAGCTCGGTGGTGAAGTGATGCCGCGCTTCACCGACACTAACTCGACACGGCGGCGGGTCCTCACAGCCTTGCCCTCACACCGCCCGACGTTTATGGTTAATTTCCCGTCCTGGAGTAACTGCTGGGGACATATTGCATTTACTCATTAGTTCCGTGGGGAGCGTGGAGCGGCGCCTGCAAAGATGAGTGTACTGAAAGGGGGAACTAATCCATTTAAGAAATTAACGTGCTGCACTGAGAAAGAAAAGTGTCAGCGGCGTCTCAAGCTACAAGTACGTACAAGTTTATACAACATTACCGAACGGAGGTGTGTGCGTATGCTTGGCTCGCCCGCTGCAGTAAATAAGCGCTAACGACATCACCCCAACAATTAGTGCCAACAATAAGATGTAAGTATTGGTACTCGGGAGAAAAAATGGGATAAAATATAGCGCTGAATAATATTTCTCTTGTCACACATTTTACCTCGCAAACTGGAGAGGGTGGTGGTGATGGTGGTGGTGGTGGTGGTGTTGCTGCTGCTACTACTCATTTCACACACACACACACACACACACACACACACACACACACACACGTAATGAAGAATAAAGTTGAGAGAGAAGGGCGGGAAGTAGGGATGGAAGCAGGGGAACGGAAATTAGTAGAGATGGATGTTGAGGATGAAGAGGAAAGGAAATGAGGATGATGATAAGGAAGAGGAGTAGTAAGTAAGGAAGGAAGGATAGGAAAATGATAAACAACGGGGAAAAGGAAGGTGGTATAATGCACATGAAGGCTTCCCAATAATTAATTTTGCCCAGTTTTGAAGTGATCTAGCCGAGAGCGTTAGCCAGCCAGGTGTGAGAAGCAAAAGTCGTGATTAAAGACATGTAGCGGGGCAGGGCAACGCCAGGGAGGATCAAGGAGAAGGGGCGGCGAGGGAGGGAGGAGGGGCCAAAACACGAGGCGGTGGAGGAGAGAAGGGGGAGGGGGAAGGGTGGTAAAGGATGGAGAAATAAAAAAAAGAAAAAAGAAAAGAAAAGAAAAAAAAGGTAGTGGGGATGATGGAGGGAGAGAAGAGGGTGAGGGGAGTGCGAGGGTAAGAACGTTGCTATCAACACTGTTTTCCTCTTGGGGCTTAAGAGGCACAAGTACACAAACAACTTTTCTCTTTTACTTGTTCTTATTTTTTTTCTCTCTCTTTTTTTTTTTGGTGTGTGTGTGTGTGTGTGTGTGTGTGTGTGTGTGTGTGTGTGTGTGTGTGATTCATTCCCTTTGTTTCCTCGCTATCCTTGTTTGCTACGTGTCTTTCTTA
>CM035196.1:7425544-7435544 GCA_020233015.1 Callinectes sapidus | reverse complement strand
CAATGTGTTTGACGAGATGAATACTTGTGTAAAATGTGGCACGGTCCGGGAACACGCTAACGTTTGTGGCGGAATAGCGGTTCACAGGGCCAGTTTCCATTTCCCTGGTGTCACTGACCAAGTAATGAGGGTGGATGCTGTGTGATGGCCAGGGATGAGATTAATAAGAGTGGGATGTGGTAAAGAGGATTCTGCAATAGTGTTCTTAAATGTAATGGATTATATTGCTCCTTCTTCTACAACAGCTTCTTAAACCCTTCAGTACTGGGACGCATTTTCACCTTGAGTTTTGCGTGTGATTAGACAATTTTATTGACATTAGGAAGGGTCTATGGAGATCATAAGATTGATACACAGGATCTGTACTATTTTGATCCCTACATAATATGTTTCTGAAGTTGTATAAAATCGATAAATAAAAAGCGGAATGAATATGAAAATGCGTCTCAACACTGAATGGGTTTTAATTTTTCTTGATACAGTTTATTATGCGTAAAAAATTGTATTATCACTGTTTTTATCTCAGTTCCCTACTATATTCCCTCCTGTGGTTGAAGTACGCACATTTTGATATCATTGTATCCTTGCTGATGGGTCAAACACAATACAATAACACAACTACAGCTTCAGCATGAGTTTCATTTCAGTCTCGCCACATTGCATGACGCAGCTCTTGTGTGAGACTCTCTCCGGCAGTTTCAGTGGAGATGCAGCTTATAATCAAGAGGTACAAGGTATTACGTTAATGCATTACTCGTCCCGCCTGACACTGCCTGTTATTACACGTTTGCAGCACCATCATGTTAACCTCCTGACCTATACTTAAACTCATTATTAACTTTGCCTCTTCACCAGTTATTATCATCAAGCCAAAAAGTTCACAATTTTTAAAAGGTCATTCAGCGTATATGATTGCATTTTTGATAACTAAGTTGCATCCGATCTAATTACTCAACCTTTATTTCAGCTGAATTTCTTCCTTGCAATATACCAAAAGTCAGTGGTGAGTGACAAGCAATTTTCTGTTTAAAGACTGTGGTAAATAAATAAATAATCACTTGAACATAGCAATTTAGTCAAGGTACACATTCCCTTTCACTGTTTAAAGCTTTGTCTTTTTTCAAAGTCCTCTGATCTGCTAAGAATCAATCCACTACCAGGCTTTGTTACTAGAGTTCCAGTGGCTAAAAGGACTCTAAAATGAACGAAAACATAAAAGAAAATGTGAATGCAAAATTTTAAGACTTATGACATGACTGTGCAAACAATACTATTACTCCACGATATAACAAAGAACCCCTTAAAGAGCTTCGTGCAAAAGATAAAAATAAGGAAAAAAAATAAGATAAACCGATAACTCATCATAGACCTCAATAAAATGTAATAAATGTCAAGCGAAACTGAAAAAAACCGTCTGTAATCTGAACTTTTCGAGATTGATGAATACCATAGACTCCGGAAGCGAGATGAGTAGCAAAATCAACACACTCAAGACGAACTTCACACACACACACACACACACACACACACACACACACACACACACACACACACACACACACACACACACACACACACACACACACACACACACACTTCACTGTAAAACAAACACAACCTGCACTGAAGCTTTCGAATATTCCAATCCAGCATTCAGTCACCACAAAGAGCGCC
This sequence comes from Callinectes sapidus, assembly GCA_020233015.1. Taxonomy (NCBI): domain Eukaryota; kingdom Metazoa; phylum Arthropoda; class Malacostraca; order Decapoda; family Portunidae; genus Callinectes; species Callinectes sapidus. Next base: position 7,433,870 of record CM035196.1, on the reverse strand, counting down.
GGCAAGTCCTCAAGTGTGGTTAATGAATGAGGAACCTTTGCACGATCGAATTCGAACAAAGAACATGCACAAAGAAAAATAAAGACCTAAATGACGATAAATATTTGAGCTAAAAATAGAATACAACTGAAATAATACTGAAGAAGCCGCAGTCAAGAGAAGTTGTTGCAGTAATTTTTAACACAAATGACCTACATAAATCACATAAATAACAGAATACAAAGCAAACAATAAGAATAACCAGAAAAGAACTAATATATTAAAAAGCAACACTCACAAATAATTGGCAGGTAATGACGATAAGGAAACACACCTTCATCTGGTCACACACGCACCTGCAATGACGAAGAACACAGGTGAGATGGGACAGGTGACAATACAAACAAGAGATGCATTATATTTTATTTATTTTCAAGAGAGAATGGAAAGCGCCACTCACGAATCACAACAGAAAGTGACCCGAATGAATAAACAAGATCTTTTGTCCTTGAATTCAATCAGGGCTCATTTTACAGAAGAGATCGGCAGACACGTGTCCAACCGTTTATTGAAAAAAAAAAAAAAAAAAATCGATTAATTGCAGTTGATTTTCTTGAATTTTATGTTGTGACTGTACGTGTACGTTGTGCGTGTGCGTGTGCGTGTTTAAGAGTAATAGGAGTAAAATGAGCAACAATGAAATCAGCTTTTCAATGAATATAATGAAATGTAAAGCCAGTCACTCATTACCTTTAGAAGTGTAGAAACTGACTCCTTTCTTTTTTTCTTTTTTAGTCTGCTGCTACAGTACTAATCTTTCATATGAGCCACTCAGACATAGTTTTCGCGGTCGCGGTCAAGTTTAAGCGTAATGAAGGTGGGAGGGAGAGAGGAGGGGGGGGGGCCGTACCCCACCGGGGCGCCCCCACCAGCAGGATATTGTCTTTGCTTCTGGACTGTTTATTTGGGATCAATAGTCACATTTAAGGCTTTTTATGAGTACTGTGGCGTGTTTGGAGTGATTTGCGTGCGTGTGTGTGGTGGAGGTGGCTGTGGTGGGCGGTATTGGGGGGGTAAATAAGGGGGCATTTCTGCGCTAAATTTCTTGCAACGCCCAATGCACTTTTTTATTAGAGGTTGTATTAAGTTGTTATTAATGGCAAAAGATAGTTCATATACAGTGATGTTTTGTGTGTACAGTTGAGTGAAGTGAGTGGAGAGGAACTGTGTTATTCAGCGGTGTCAATATTACATTAAAAACTTCATTATCAGCCTCTCAACAGTTTATTTCTGCCTCTGAATCACTCCAAAGTTTTAAAAATAATGAAGAATAATGGATCGATTATTTTGAAATGTGTTTTGGTTCCGTTGAATTGGCAGTTAGGGGGTATTTAACGAGTGTTCAAAAGTATCATATTTTCAAAAAAACTTTTTTTTCCCCGTAGAATTTCTTAAGAATTTGTCTTGTTAGGAGTGTGTTTGTACTTTGGGAATTAGTTATCCTATTTATCGCGTCGAAACAGATGCAATAGATTGGTCTGTCATCGTTTTATCGAGGGGTCATTTTCAAAATGGTTTGCGCTACGTAAATATTGAGCTGTGACGTCATCAGCTGTGACGTCATCAGCTGTGAGTGACGTCACTGGGCGGTGGGCGCCTCCCTGCCCCCCCCCCCCCCTGCCTTGCTGACTTATATACCAGGAGTTACTGTATGTCTACCGTGTGTGTGCGTGTGCGTGTGTGTGTGTGTGTGTGTGTGTGTGTGTGTGTGTGTGTGCAGAGTCAATAGGCTGGAGATAATTGGTGGAAATCTATTGGTATATTTATGTTTGATACAGGTGGTGAGGGTAGTCTATAATTATATTCTTGGTAGTATATGGCTAGTGAGGATATGATCGCCCTCTACCTACACAGATCGAAGCCTTCGGAGGCAGGGAGGTGGATGCACTTTTCGGGCAGATGAATTCTTTAAGAGTGAAATGGTCGAGAAGTGCAGCCGACAAGCGCTTGACTTTAGCTTAGCTGAATTCAGTGGGTGTGGGCATATGGGCAAGTTAGCTGCCTACTGCCAATTGTAACGCTGTGGCGAAGTGTTCTTTAATTTCAGCCAAAGAAACCAAAATGGATTCACGTAATATCACGCTATTCATTAGTGATATTGTAATCATTAGTTTTAATAGCGTTTTGTATAACTCACCGTCACATTCTCGACGTAATTATGATTATTACTAGTGTACTTTTTTCTATGTAGATATTTGACAAGCATTATAATAAGACCCAGGTTCTCCACACTAATTGGCTACAAGCCACATTGAACGACTTATTACAGCATAATTCAACGTGGAAGCATTTAAAGTAACATGTACTGGAGTGTTTATACAAGTGGGAGTCGTCACCTGATAGACAAACCTGCACCTGGCAACCCCTAATTAGAGCTTTTATACAATATCCTGTTATGTACCTTTGCTGCCTTGTCTTTTATTCCTTCTCTTCATTGTCTGTGATAGTTTGACCGGAGGCTGCTCTCACTCCTGAGCTGTCTGTACCTTGCTCTTTGATGCTTTAGTGAGACAGTGAGATACGTATCAGACTCAAATTATTGCAACAAGCGTCTTTCTTCCCATAAATTCTTTCCCTTAGTCGTGTATTGCTTTGTTTGTTGTTGCGTGTACTCCGCTTCCTGGACTGATGCTTATTTTATTTGTCAGTTGTTATTTTTTTCCTCACTCTTGTGAATGCGTTGAATGTAATGTGGTAGTAATATTTCATGCTCATCCTCTATTATCCCAGCACGACTTGGCTGTCAGGTGCTCCCCGGCTGGAGCACCTGGCTGACTTGTAACCTACGCAGGGGGGAGGGCCACGAGGCTCACCCCGCCACCTCTGCTCACCTCAGATGGACTTGCATGTGGAGATAGAGAGAATTGGGAAAGGAGAATCAAAGGAGAAAAAGGAGGTAAAGAAGAAAAAGAAAACGAAATTACCTTGTAAATAAGGTAAAGATGAAGAAGGAGGTAGAATGAGGAAATGACGATGTTGACAATAATGATAAAAAAAAGGAAAAGAAAATGACAAAAAAGAAGAGGAAGGAACGCGAATTTCCTTTTCCTCCCTCCTACTATTCCATTCTGTTTTCCTTCTTGTTCTCTTTCTTATCCCCCAAGCAAAGGTCAGTCTTGGTACAGCTTGGAGTGTCCGGTTCCTGAGACCATTTCCTTTTATATATTTTTACGTGTTTTTGTTTTGGTCCCGCTGCTGGTAATGCCCCGATGTCGGTGTTCCCTCGTGCCTGGTTTTCTTTTCATTTGACAACGTGGTGATGACTAAGGTGCTGGTTCTGTTTCTATGCTAGTGATTATTATATGATAGTAGTGGTGACCGTAATGGTGATCGGGGAGCAATATAGTGGTGAAAAATAACGTTATGATCCTGTTTTAATATCTGACATTGGGAAATTTTAAGGAATTTTATCAGTTGTCACCGCCAAACGTAATGTAATGAAAACAGCCGGAAATTGACCAGGGTAAAGCTGGAATCATGGGCGTACTGTGTGATGTATAGGGATGTAGGGAAACGCTGGATGGTAATGGCAGTAATGTTAATGGTAATGTTGCTTCCACCATCGCATACGAGGCCAGTCCGGTCACAAAACCCTGTTATCAATACAGACTATATTTTCCTCCCTTTTTATTATTTATTTTGTGATTCTCTTCTATTCATTTATTGTCTTATTTTATACTGAACTGCAACATTTAATTACATCCATTCCGTAAAGGCCAACACATAACTAAACTGAACCTGAAATAAAGACAATTGACCTGGTACAAAGAATAATGCCAAGACAATACAAGATGGTCCGGTAAACATAGAGGAGACAGAGAAGTTCCTAATGTGCATGGTGTTGACAGCTCTCTTTGGGCCGGTTTGTCCTCGTTGTCCTGTTATTGTTGGCCAGCTATTTTCAGGGGGTCGGTGATTAATTCTCCCACGCCGCCCCCTTGTGTTAGGATTGGTGGGGCGGGGAGTGAGGGAAAAGGAAAAATGGACTTGTTTTGCGCCCTAGTTGCGTGTGTTTACTCCTGTTTTTCTCGGCAGGAAATGCACAGATTTTGCCGCGCTTATTTTGGTGCAAAGCAATTATTGAGTCGGAACCGCTCAACCTTTCTTTTTTCCCCCGCCGCTGTCTCGTCCAAGGCATGACACGTGGAAAGGTTACTCAAGTCACCTTCAGCATCGCGGGGAGACACTTACAACACGGCTGTTCGCACTCAAAAAGTCCGTTCTCCATCAAGACAGGCTCGATGATGTTCACGCACCAGTACACACACACACACACACACACACACACACACACGTACGCGCGCGCGCGCCTGCGAGCACAAGTACATACATAAATAAAATGTTGGAGAAACTAGCTTCCAATTTAGCATGTGGTAAAAAGTAGCGTAGCGGCAATCATGCGTGGCCTCCAGTCCCAGTCACGGCCAGCGAGCTGCGGCCCAGTGCTAGGCAAGGTAGAAAGTGAATGTACAGATATCTTATGAAGCCCGCGCCTTCTGTCAGATGTTCCTTAAATGATGGATATTGAGGCACTGATTAGTAGTCTGACGAATTATCGATTTGTTGCCTTTCTCTCTCTCTCTCTCTCTCTCTCTCTCTCTCTCTCTCTCTCTCTCTCTCTCTCTCTCTCTCTCTCTCTCTCTCTCTCTCTCTGGAGGTATTACATACAATGATAATTACTGACAAATGCATGAAATTGTCTGCGGCACGATTGTTAATGAAAATAATTAGTAACATGAAGCTCGAGTGAAGAAATAATGCTGGACTCTTCAATAAACCTGGATGATGTGTTTTGTTTGAAGCTATAATGTTGATACGAAGAAAATCATGTTACAGAACGATAAAGTGTAAATTTTAATAGTACTTTTAGTTTATGATTTTATAAACGTAATCTGCATTTTTATACCTATTTATAAACGTTATGTTTGAAAGATATTGCTAGCTTCATTTATTTTTAGATTTTCTTTTTATTTATTTATTTATTTTTTGGTCCTGCTTTCCTTCCTGATACTCTCATTCTGTTCCTTATTTCTCACTCCAACTTTTCTCCGACATCATTTTTTTTATCAACTGGTTACGTCATGTCTCGCTTCTCTATCAGAAAGTTCAAAGTTGAGTTGTTGAAGCTGATCACTTGCTGAAAATATCCGTACAACCTTGAAGGGAAACTTCTGAAGCGTATTGGACATGCCTGGGAATCATAATGTTGGACTTGATCAATCTTGCACTTGATGTACGGTAATTGAATAAGTTTTGCAGCAATTTCCCTTTTCCTTTTACGTATATCATGGTAGTTAAGTCTGACGTGGATGACATAATTGGCATACATGTCAGATAGTGCAAATTTTACCTGAGTATGTTCATAACTTCTGACACCAATGTTGTTTGAGGTCCTCCCGGTTGTTGCATAGCTTCTTACTCCTCCCTCTCCGCCCATGCAGCCTTCCCCAACGTCCCTTCCTCTGCCCCACACTCTCACCAGCTGGCAACCTCCAGTCTGCTGCACAATTTGATAAGCCTAACAAGGAAAAGAGAAAAAGTGAAAGCTTAAAATGCAAAGTTGTCTTATCGTCTGCCAGATCTTAATTAAATGAGCAAAGGGACGCAGTCACCATATAATAGAACTTTTATTTCGGGAAATGTATTGTCGGACGGACGAAATTTAAATGATAATATTATTACCCTCGTATGTTTAGCGTGATATCGCGCATTTTGCAGCGGATATCAGCATTATCAGTAAATGTTATTGTGGGACGTAATGAATGGCTCGATTAATCCCTCCCATACAGTGAAATAGGTAATGATGCACCGCCGCACCACCACTTGTCTTTATGGCCGCGCAGCACCACAAGCCCGATCCACTGATAACTGACCACTCTAATGAGCCTCGTGTTCCACACATGCAATGTGTGGAGCACAAAATACTCGCACACTTACAAACATGCTTCACTTGCTACATTATGTTCGTTTTGTTTAAATACATAGCGAGTTAAAAAAAAAAAAGTTTTGTTTTTATCCGTCATTTTTTTTTTTTTTTTTTTTTTTGAGGGGGGGGCGGGGGGAGGGGCGTTTTGTGTTTTATACAACTTGTTCCACCCACTGCACGTCCCGCCACCGATGCCTGGATGCGGGTGCTCCCTTCACTCTGCCACGAGAGATGGACGTGAGGCTGCAAAACGTCGCGTCAAATCAAGCAGCAACGCACACGCCGCCGCACGCCTGCACACGACGCACACAAGGCACGAGCCGCGCCGGGCCAGAAGTAATGTAATTTTGACTCGGCCCGAAATACTTTAAGAGATGAGAGTTGTACCACTTACGTTATTATGAAATTTCATAGGCATAGTGGTCTGATATATATTTTTTCCCTAAGGTTTTATTTTAAAGCAAATTAAGCGCGTTAAAATAGGATGGTAATTACGTATTCAGATTCAACTTGGATTTTCCTGCGCGCTTTTTGGCGAAACACGCGATGCCCAGAAAATGTAATTAAAATCCAAGTGGTTTATGATTAATACACTCTTCATAACGCTCGATTCCACCAGTTCCGAGGCGCGGAATAATAAAATTCAAATGAAATAATTAACCTTTTACCTGTCCATTTCTGAACATGACCCAGCGATTTTGTTCCTGTATTTTTGCAGTTGTTGAAGATCACATCATTGCCATTCCTGCTCCTATTTTTCCTTATTTTCTTTCCTCCTCCCTTTTCTGGTAACATTTTTGCTTCTTTATTTTCATTTCATTTGTTTTCGTTTTACAAGTATACCAGTATTTCTCCTCCTACTATTAGTCCTCCATATCCTCATCATCATCATGTTTCTCCCTTTACTTCCTCCATGTCTCTTGCATCTCTTTATGAATATTTTTTATTATAGTATTCCCATTTCCTTGCATTTCTCTACTTTCACACTTTCATGTTAGCGGTGGTCTGTTCTTGTTGCCCTTTTTCCTTCTTCTCTTACCACTCTCGTTACAAATGGCAAGTAGAAATTTAATGCTTTTCGAAGATATCATTTGAAAGGTGACGAGTGCTGGGAGAGGTAATTGGTTATGACTATTGCCACGTGTAAGTTAATCTTTTCACTACTGGGGCGTTTTTTATATTTGTTCTGCGTATTATTTGTCGATTTTAGACAGTTTCAGAAACTCATATGAGAATTGAAATAGTACAGACTCTGGCCATTAATCTTCCGACCTCTACAGACCTTTCCTAATGTCAATAGAATCCTCTAATCATAGCCAAATTCATGGTAAAATGTGTCTAAGTATTGAAAGAGTGAAAGGAAGTCAGAATATTATATGCAAAAGAAGTCGTGAATTTGATTGCTTCCGTTTAATTAAGTGATGGAACTAACCGGAAACGTGAGCAGCTTAGCGTCCCAGGGAAAGAGCAATACCCTTCAATTGAAGTTAAAGGGATTTTTTTATTGCGTTGTGAAATACTTAGGGTACACTTTCATTGTTTTTTGTTATGATGAAAGCCAAAATAAAAAGTAGAGTTTTATGGTGATATCGTGGTTTATTTCCTGGTGAACACTATTACTTATCTCATGTCTGGCAACACACGCGCTAATGTTTCAGTACATATTTTATTTACCAGGTAGTGGAGCTTCAGTTTGGAAATTAAGTTGCAGTTGTAACGTTCACCTGATTATGTGGAAGTTCTCTCCTTGAAGAATTCTTTTATAAAAATTTAACACAAGAGCTAATTTGCTGATCTGACAGAAAAAAGAAAAAAAATTAACGCTGCGTAATCTATAACGCCACAAGCTGCGCCAGAGAGCAAATGAAGTGTTATGGGATTTCTCCATTCCCCCCTTTCCAATGTAGTCAAAAAGTGTCTTTCTCATCTCCATGACAATGGTAGTCAAATTTCTGATTGTTCTTTGGTATATGACGTTTGTTTGTATATTTCATCGTTCCTCCTTTTCACTTAGCAGATTTAAGTGGTAGTGGGTAAAAAGTAAACTTATCTTTACTTCTTTAATATTGGAAGAGATGTGCTTATTGGTAGGTACTTAAGCATATATGGTCTTTTTTTCCAAAAATGACGTATTGCATACTGTCTACACTTATTTCATATCCTCTATCCTTGCAACATCACTGCTCAGCATCACCACTCTACCACTGAAACACCCCAACACTGCATCCACACACCCACCACCACTTTTAGCACTTCCAACCTGTCGGCGTTCGGAAGGGTCTTCATAAATAATGCGAAGCGTCACCGTGTTCTTTCTCATCGTTCGCTTTCAGGCGCTTTATTAACTTTGCAAATGGGTTA
>CM035196.1:7386931-7401976 GCA_020233015.1 Callinectes sapidus | reverse complement strand
GGAGGAGGAGGAGGAGGAGGAGTTGGAGGAGGAGGAGGAGGGGCGACAGCAGAAGGAAGTGACAGCGAGAGATCCTGGTAGTGGCAGTGGCTGGAGGTCGGTGGAAGGTGAGGGAGCAGATGTGCGGTCACCCGGGTAAAGCGTTCACCCCCGGCACCACCTGAGGCCACTGCGCCAGGATGAGGACCAGGAGGACGAGGGGAACGATTAGGACAAGGGCAAGGAGGACGATGAGGACGGTGGAGAGTATAAGAAGTGGTTATGAGGGAAAGGAAAAAAGTAGTGGAGGAACAACGACAATGACGATAAGACGATAACTGACGACTATTTAGGCAAAGACGGACAAAGACAAAGATAGAAATATAAGAGAAAATATAAAGATTAATAATTGTGAAGAATAAAAGCTATTTCTATTACGGTAGAGTTGATGACGATGATGAGAAGAGGAGGAGGAGAAATAAGCGGTTATAAGGGAGGAAGAGGAGGAGAGGGAACACAGGAGGAGGGAGAAGAAAAGTTCGCGTGGGAACTAGGAGAGTGAGGGATAGAAAACACCACCACTAACCGGTCCGTCCATCTTGGGGTTCGAAGTAATGGCTCGGAGTGATTCTTGTGCAGACAGATGTGTTCCTGTGTCGTGCTATGCCTCTCTCACGGCGTGCGTTAAAACACACAGTTGAGTGAAATGTTCCCCACGTGACTCAACAGCAACGTGGAAAGCCTCGTTCATTCATTTTTTAAAACAAACCAGCGTTCCAAATCATGGTCTTTGTGGAAAATAATTCGTGGCTAGTACATGGGATACGCATGAGAGAGAGAGAGAGAGAGAGAGAGAGAGAGAGAGAGAGAGAGAGAGAGAGAGAGAGAGAGAGAGAGAGAGAGAGAGAGAGAGAGAGAGAGAATAAAAAGTAAATCTTCGAAGAGAGAGATAAAAACTCCACCTTCAGCAGACAACTTTTAAAACTTCAGACTCACGCTTCCCAACATTACACTGGTCGAGAACCCGCAATTCAAGCTTCCTCACTTCCACGAAAGTCCTGCTACAAGTGTATATTTGATCTTTGTAGTTGCCACCTTTTATTGCATTCACTTCCCATGGAAAGTGAAATGAAACACACACAAAAAAACTGCAAATTATATGACAAAATTTGGCTTGTTCTGCATAGGTTATCGCTTCATGTGGCTGTCAATATAGCCCTTGTCGACTTTATTTCTGAATCATTTAATCTTTTTTATTTCCTCTCTCTCTCTCTCTCTCTCTCTCTCTCTCTCTCTCTCTCTCTCTCTCTCTCTCTCTCTCTCTCTCTCTCCCCTGTCCGCTTACACACATCGACAGCACCTTCTCTCGATTTACGATCTATATGCTATTCGTATATTTACATTCAACAACAAAACTGAAATAGCTTGCAAACTCTTTTATCGTTCCTCCTACCGATATACTACTGCAACAGTTAGTCCAGTTCTACCACCGATTCCTCATAATTCCCTCATAATTCTGATTTTTTATTCCTCCCTCACTGTCTCCTTTTCTTCACCTTTCTTTTCATCCTCGTTTCAGTCATTCTCTCAATCATTATTCATTCACCTGTACCTTCTTCATCATCTTTTCTTTATCCAATCCTCTTCCTATTCCTCTCCCCCCACCATTTCCAACACCACACAACGAACACCATCACTACCAGCATTTCCATCTTTCATTGACATTTTCCTCCTCCTCCTCCTCCTCTTCTTCTTCTTTCTCCTCCTCCTCCTCGTCCTCCTCCTCCTCCTCCTCTTGGGCCCTCTCGCTTGAAGGAACAGAATTTGTTTTGTGCAACGTCATTATTCCCCGTGCAATAAAAGGTGAGATTTTGAGAAAGGTGAGGCTGGGTGGATAATTACAGTTGTGGTGTGAAACGGACTTTTTAGCAAGCAGGAGACGAATGTTTTACTCAGGCAAGTCAATCGGAATGTTGTTCGGTAGTATAGTGAAGAAAAGAATATTAAGTACTAGAAGATGAGAATGAGGATTGCGGTAGACGTGGTGATGGTGGTGCCAATATTAAGCAGTGGTGGTAGTGGTGGTAGTGGTGGTGTCTGAGAAGTGCTATCGTGGGAGTGGCGGTGATTTATAGTCAGATCTTCGGTGAGGCCAAAGATACACGACACCTAGAGGCTGAATGCAAGGGAATAGGAGTGTGAAATTGATCTAAGTGTGTGTGTGTGTGTGTGTGCGTGTGTGGTTGGAAACGGTTTTGCTTTCATCAACATTTTGATTTCTATCTGACGAGTGAAACACACACACACACACACACACACACACACACACACACACACACACACACACACACACACACACACACACACACACACACACACACACACACAACGTTCCTTCATTAACATTAAAAAGTAGAAAGACAGAAGCAAACAAAACGAAAAACAGGAATATAAACCAAAAGCAACGTTAACATTTTAGACAAATAAATGCACATACACAGGAAGGTAGACAGTCAGGCAGTCAGGCACACAAACAAACATGCAGAGACAGGAAGACAGGCAAGTCGACAGACAGACAGGGGACAAGCAGACAGACAAACAGGCAGATAAACAAACATGGATGCAGGGAAGCAGGAAGGCAGGCAAGCAAGGCATCCACCATTCAGCACGTAATGACTCTCCTTCACCAGGGAGTCGGTGTGGCCGCGTCAGCAAGTCGGCAGCGAGTCACAGGCACCCGCTACCACACCGCGGGACACACCAAGCAAATCTCCCCCCGCCGCAATTAACCACAACACAGCTTTCACCCAACTCAATTAAAGCTGGTGACTACCTGCGTTTGTTTACTTCCTGAGGCGCGGGGGGAGCAATTAACGACACTTTTCACGTCCAGCCCCGGGTCATCCACTAAATGTTAATACCTAATCAAGACGTAGAAAGTGACCCTTGCCCTAAATATTAAAAAAAGTCTTAAAAGTATGCTGTCTCAATGAGATCTAACCCAGAGACATAAAAAACTGGATATCTATACGTTCAAATCTATTTATATTTTCCCTTCTTTTGCGAGCATTCTCATTTTTTTTCTCCTCCCTTCAGGTGGTGTTCCTGGCAAGCGTGGGAGTGGTCGACGTCCTGCCTCGCGTTACATGTTGCCAAGGCCTCTCTCCCGCAGCCAAGGTCATGGGGGTGGCCAAGACGTGGGCGTATGGGCGTGTGTAGGTGTGTAGAGCCTGTTGATGTGCAGATGTAGGCCTGTGTTGGTATGTGGAAACGTGCGGGTGCTTCAGTATGTCCATGAGGTAACATAAGCGTGTGTTTACAGAGATGATATGTGTAAGTGTGAATGTGTGGATGGATAGATGTTATGAGTGAGAAGCGATAAAGAATGAGGGTGAAGGAGGACGAGTTTGACGAGGATGAAGGAGGGAGATGAGGGTACGAGTGGAGGAGGACAGTGATGAGGTGGAAGAGTGGTGAGGGTTAGTGAGGACAATGATGAGCGATGTGATGTCTGACGTAGCTGTTGTGGTTAGGGTTGTGGGGAGGGAAATGGCAAAGTTTGTGGTTGGTGGGGAAGCGACAGGGGAGAAGGAAAGACAGATGAGGGGTGGTGGGGAAGGAGGGTACGAGGGATGGTGGGGAGGGAGGGTACGAGGCATGAGTGGAAAGGGAGAGGCAAGGTAATAGAAAATGATAAAAGGAGAATAGGAAAGAATGGTAGGGATTGTGAAGTAGAGGAGGTGTATAGAGAGAAAGGAGGAGAGAGGAAGATATAAAAGTAAGGAAAGGAAAAGGAAGGAACATGAAGGTACTTAGATTTACGTCTTTCGGAAAAATTATGGCTCCATTGTGATATTATTTCCTCAACATGCTAATCCTCGCTTTTTGATGCTCCTCCTGTGTTCTTCCTTCTCCTGACGCTCATTTATAACGCAGCGTTCAACAACCACGTTCACTCTTCGGTTTGACGAGGCAGCGTTTACAAGCTTACCACCTGCGGCCAACACACGCAGCAGGGGAGAAGACTTGGCACATAACCGCCACTCACATTCTTAACACTTTCCCGTCAGTTAATTCCCGACACAACACTCACTGTACTATATTCAATAACTCACTTGCTTGCTGGTTCACTCGCTCATTCAACGCAAGCTTTCATCACAAACGTAAGAAAAAAGTGAAGCTTAGAACCAAATAACCTTATGTGATTCTGGAAAAGCGAAGACGAACATTACCAACATAACTTTCAGCGTTCTATCCCACTAACATAACTAGCACCAGACAACACCAACCAAGTGAGATGGGAAAATAGACCACACTATCCTCCCTCTCTTTTTATATTCCAAGAGGTAGACGATGTTCGCTTCAGTGCCGTGACGCCTCTGATGGTGGGAAAGGTGTCTGCTATACGTGGTGATGAGCTCTTAAAGCGAAGGTAATGCTACAGCCAGTTTGTAAGGGAGAGGGTACGGCAAGGCTGTGGCGGCCAGGTGTGAAGGCGTGGAGGGAAGAGAAAGGTGGAGAACAACAAAGAGGAAAAGGAAGAGGAAAGGAGGAGAAAAGGGAAGATGTGTGGAGAAAGGTGGAGCCGGACGCCGAGGACCGACTTCGTGGCTTTAATGGTGTAGAGAGGAGAGAGAGAGAGAGAGAGAGAGAGAGAGAGAGAGAGAGAGAGAGAGAGAGAGAGAGAGAGAGAGAGAGAGATATATAGAGAGAGCAAGGGGCTTGGTGTTGAGAGGGTGGGGAAGCATGAAGTGTGTGGGGGGGGGGGAGGAGAGTCTGGGTACGTATGCATTAGTTACGGCGGTGTCAATCAGCGGTGTGACGGTGCTGGGTGAGGAGTGTGGGCGTGGAAAGGCGGCGAGAGGTATGGAATATACTAGTGTTGTGTTCTGTGATGGTGATGGTGCTATTGGTGATGATTAGATACATCAGAAGAATGTCATACATATTTTTTTCTTTTTTGCTATATTTACTACAAACAAATATTTGCTTAAGATAAGAGTACGGAAATTCACATTGGTTTTGCTCTTCTTCTATGCAAAAAAAAAAAAAAAAAAAAGAAAAAAACGCTGCCAACACGTGAATAGAAGTATAACTGTATAGAATGATGAAAAGGGGAAAAAAAAAAACAGAGAAAAAGCCTCACAATTGATAGCACAGTCCTTGTGAAACTCAGGGATGACCAAGTCGTCCCACCCAGCCTTCACCACCACGACCATCACCACCACCACCATCACGACCCCCCAACCACCGCAGTCATTAACAACCACTTCCAAATCCCTCCAAGACATCTCTGCACAGTCACCGCAAAGGGCCCCACCAGCAGTAGCAGCAACCCTTTCCAAATCTATTAGAGGCATCCCGGCGCTACCACAAACACGGCCGCCGCTCGTTATCGTGGCATTAAAATACGAGTAGGAAGTGGAGTACTGAAGGTCAGGCCTGAGAAAGGGGAGGGGGTGATGGCAGGCTCCTTCCCCTCTCTTCCCCCTATCATCCCCTCCACCCCCCTCCCAAATCCCATTCATCCTCCCCACACCACATGCCCTTCAACCTCCCCACACTCTCCCCATTCCACCTCTCAGTATTTTCCCCATCCAACCACCTCCCCATTTCCCTTTCCAGCCCTACCCCTCCCACTCTCTCCCTCCATCTCCCCGTTTCAGCCCCCCTTCCCCGGTTTGACCTTCTGGCCCCAATACCATTAAGGAGGCGGCGGCCCCGACACCCCACCCCCTCACGCTCGTTATTTGCTGTTTGTTTTGACGGAAACACAACAAGGCGCTGCTCGCTCCTCTAAGCGTGTCGACAACTCACACTCTGCTGAAAGGAACACTAGCACTAAATGGGCCCGCTAGTTTATCGAGTCGAAGTCTTTCCCTAACGCAAAATCATATTCTCTCTCTCTCTCTCTCTCTCTCTCTCTCTCTCTCTCTCTCTCTCTCTCTCTCTCTCTCTCTCTCTCTCTCTCTTCAATGACCTGGGAACCATAAATTAATCACGCCCTTAATATCACTAAATCCTTTTTGATGCGTAAACAAAAATGTAAACTCAGAACACAATAGGCATCAACACCACCTTTGTCTCCTTTAAATCCCCCTTGTGCCCCTCACCCACCCACGCTAGAGCACCCCAGTCCTGCCCCTATCCCTGCCCATGCCCGTGCTCCCTAACCTGCCCTGCGTCCCCCCCGCCGAGACAGGTGTCCGGCGCTCACCTGCCAGTCAATTAAGGAATACAAAGGGACCACTAAATGCCATAAAAGGCGGGTCAGCGGCACCACCTCGCTTTTCCCAGTTGCCGGCGCGCTTTTCTTTTCATCGGTTCGCATCGCTAGTATATTTGTTAGCGGGCGCGTCAATGGCCGTGTTTACAGGCTGTCTCGTCAATAGCCGCACGATTGCCTCCATCCACACCTAATGACTGTTTGTATACAGTCTCGAGAAGGCCGAACAAACATCACGTAGGTTATTATTCCAAGGACGAAGTACTCAGCGGGGCGGCGCGGTGTGTGTGTGTGTGTGTGTGTGTGTGTGTGTGTGTGTGTGTGTGTGTGTGTGTGTGTGTGTGTGTTGTGAGTGAGTGTGTGGTGACCGGAGGGCAAGACAGGAGGGTAAAGAGGACGAAGGGAGGGAGGAGGGGAGTAATGACACAGCGAATAACTAAAAGGAAAGGTTGTAAAATGCGAGAGATAAAGAACAATATCCTGGTCATGGTGGAAAGAAGAATTTCAGTTTTGAATATAGACGAAAACTTGATAAGAGGGTTGAGGTGCAAGCAAGAAAAAGGTTGGATTGATATATAGTCAAACGCAACTGTTTGGTAATGTACAAAATAATTCGGCATAAGTTTCGATTCAAGCATACTAATACCATAATCCCTACTAGACTATAAATGTTCAAACTTTCCTGTAAACATACGAAAAAAATGAACAAACAGAAAGAAAAAAATAAGACGCTTAATAAAATGACTAGCTAGATTCACACACACACGCACACGCACACACACACACACACACACACACACACACACACACACACACAGGGCGTCACGTGAGATCAAGTATAAATCAGGCTCCTTCAGGGGATCAAGGGCAGAGGCAACAGAAAGGAGAAAAAGAAATAAAGGCTAATGGGAGCGGGCGGGGCCATGTGAGCCAAATTAATGGGGCTCAGGGCGATCCAGGGCGCCGGGCAACACGGGATTAGGCGTGATCGCGGGGCTTCGGGACGCCACTCCTGCGACGCCAACGGACTGGCACTAATGGTTCTCCCCCGCTGATAGAGACACACTCCCTCACTGCCTGCCACGGACGCTGCCACTAAGCACACACAGGCACGAGCACGCTCACCCTCTCACCCACAGTTTCTCAGCCCACACTCTCACCCACCCTGGCACCAGCACGCCCACTCTCTCCCCTAAATTCTCACCCACTCTCTTTTACACCCTCTCGCTCACATTCTCACCCACACTCTTACCCAAACTCTCTCAAACTCTCACCTACAATCTCACCCACACTCATTCACCCATGCATGAACACGCACAGCCTCTTACTCGCCCACATTGTCATTCATCCCAGCCACGTACATGCAGGCACAGACAGACATAGATATACATAGATAGATATATAGATAGTTTATGGACTATTAACAATGCTCACAAAACCACATTAATGTTAAAGAAATGAAAAAAAGTAAAAATTTGTATATAACATTACAACTCGACACACACACACACACACACACACACACACTATCATGACTCCGCCAACGCTTCCACCTACATACGCACACTCTTTTATTCCACGTGCACAATAAGCAGACCTTTATCCACTGTACCCTCCTCATGTAACCACACTCCACCTCTTGTGATTACTAAGTACACCTTCTCTTCCACCCTCAACCATCCCTCTTCTACCTTCACCATAAACCCCATTACTGCTAACATCTTTTCTCCCTCACTATCTCAACCTTCAACAAGTTTCTCCTCATCTCTCTCTCTCTCTCTCTCTCTCTCTCTCTCTCTCTCTCTCTCTCTCTCTCTCTCTCTCTCTCTCTCTCTCTCTCTCTCTCTCTCCTCATCCTTAGGTACACACTCATTCTCCTACTCATTAAAACTTACACGGTGTCTCCCATTGACGATCCCATTAACTCTTCCCCTCCTGAGTCTCTCCTCCCCATTTATAGACTTCCTTCCTGTCCTTGTTGTCTATTGCATCATATAAAAGTCACGGGTGCTGAAAAAAAAGAACTCTTTTCACATGTTCTCCATTCAAAAGTGATGAAAAGAAAGTACTGAGATGGAAGAAAAAAGTGAGTGTGAGGGGAGGAAAGGGAATTATTGAAGGAGTTAAAAGATGGAGAGAGAGAGAGAGAGAGAGAGAGAGAGAGAGAGAGAGAGAGAGAGAGAGAGAGAGAGAGAGAGAGAGAGAGAGAGAGAGAGAGAGAATGTTTATACGTGTAATGGTGATGATGAAAGAAACAAACGAAAATATGAAAACAAAGTATGCATGAAGACATAAACATGAATAGCATAAATAAATCAGAAAAAAATATTATCAGGTGAAGTGAAAAAAGTAAAGATTATTCTGGCATAGGAAGGATTGCAAAGAAATATAAGAAAACATGAGATATAAAGAAGATATTACTTTCATGAAAAAGATGAAAACAAGGAAGAGGAAGAAGATAAATACGATCATGAAAAGGAGGAACGATGTAATTACAATACAGGTATAAGGAAGGGAAGGAGAAGAGATGTATATAACAAAAGACCTAAATAAAAAAAAAAAAGCTTGTGGAATTTAAGAGAGAAAAGAGAAAAAAAAACGTACGCAATGCAAGGCAGGTGCAAGTAATGTAAATGAAAAATATTAGGAAAAATAGGCGATAAAAAAGCAGAGAAAATAAATAGGTAAAAAAGAAATAGGAAGAAAGTCATGATAAAGATGGGGGGAAAGAAGAAGAAGGGAAGAGGAAGAGAAGACAGGTGAGTGTTGCACGGCGGGCAATCCAGCAAGAGCAAACGACATTGGATAACCGAACAATTTAAAAGTTCTCGTTTTAGGGCCACTTTTATGACCTTGAACTTTGATGAACGAGAGATTAACGACCCTCTTAGACACGACTCACACCTCTCACGACCCTCAATGCTGCCAGACACCCTTAAAACCACCAGGTCGAGGCACCTTACTTATCCTTCTCTCTTAAGATGAAAATCGCATCCCTCAACACACTCTCGGCACCCTTGTGGCGAGTAACGAATAAACATGGCTACTTTTATACAATTTAGGTAAAACAAATGTACGTGTTGCTGTGCTGCTTGTGTTGCTGAGGTAAACTACTTGATATTCTACTCGTTCATGATGACTGATCTACGATTAGCATAATTCATTTTGGCAATGAAATTAATTCGGTAATGAAAAACAAATGACATTGTGCTGTAATGCCATCACACACCGGCAACCGATGCCACATGTTGCCACCACGCTGACATATCTATCAATGTGATCCAGGCCTTTTTTTAATTTATTTTTTTAATGATTTTAGGGAAAGGTTTGTATAAGGAACTGAAGTGCTCGGAAGATCGAGATTAATTACAAAATATATGAAACATGTGTACTTCAAATCAATGTTTACTTACATAACCGTTTAAGCCTTATCACCGGACCATTATCAATGCGCATTAATTTTCAAGAAAGTTATACAAAAGGTAAAATACATAAAGAAAAAACTGATACATAAAGAAAGGCAATAGGATGGCTTAACGTTTCTCATTACTCCTAAAAATATCAAATTAAACAAAAACATACATATATAACTAATCATAAATCTCTGTCAGTGTGTGTGTGTGTGTGTGTGTGTGTGTGTGTGTGTGTGTGTGTGTGTGTGTGTGTGTGTGTGTGTGTGTGTATTACAAACACAGCTGCAAAAATGTTTCGTCACTTTTCGCTCCAAATTTTCAATCCTGAGAAAGTGACACAAATGCACACTGCCTCTAACTTTTCCATGAATATGTTGATCACAAAATTTCTTGAAATAAGATTGCACAACTATTGTCGAGTCTATAAGCAATAATGTCTCTCTCTCTCTCTCTCTCTCTCTCTCTCTCTCTCTCTCTCTCTCTCTCTCTCTCTCTCGTGGGAGAGCATTAATTTACCTACCGACACGTCCTTGCGCGCACAGACGTGCATACACGCACACATTAACACACAGGCCAGGATTAAAAGAATACATGTATTCTCTTAATCCTGACACAGGCAGGCATCCTGGCAGACAGACGCAGACACACCACACGCGCATGCACGCATGCACGCACATACATACACACACACACACACACACACACACACACACACACACACACACCTTCCATGAACACGTTACAATACTATGCACTCTGTATTAAACACTACAACACGACTCGTACAAAATGCAAAGTAATTAGAGAGTCTGCGACGAAACTCCACAACAAAACATTCCAATGACCATAAAGCGTCAAGTATGATAAATTCTAAGTGCGCTACGTGACCATTTCCCAGTGAGGGTTTGCGTGCTGCGGGTGTGTCCCTCAGCGGGCGAAAACATTTATACCGTCCTTGATACTCTTAACTTTATTGACGAAACCATAAGAAAAGTGCGTCCCTGTGTAGTTTATTCATCAGCGTCACAAAGGGTGCGCTGCGTCTCACCAATTATTAAACTCATCGAAAATCAACAAAGTAAAAAAAAAAATGTAAGGAACATGAGAATTCCCAGGTTCCTTCTGCACCAAGAACACGCTCGGAATGGTTTTCTCAGCGTAGCCTCCGCACCTGCTCTCACTCCGCCTTGAATTCTTAAAAACTAATTACAGGGACATTATCCTCTCTCTCTCTCTCTCTCTCTCTCTCTCTCTCTCTCTCTCTCTCTCTCTCTCTCTCTCTCTCTCTCTCAGTATAGCATTTAATAGATATTTAGAAGACCATTCGTCGGTCTGTCTGTCTGTCTGTCTGTCTGTCTGTCTGTAAGTCTGTCTGCCTGTCTGTCTGTCTGTCTGCCTCAACGAGTCACCTTAGTTTTCTTATCTGCTTTACCAATAACACTAGCACCACTACCACCAGCAATACCGCCACTAATACCATCACCACCACTGCCACCACCACCATCACCACTACTCCTACCACCTGGGACGCTGAACTCGACCAAGTACGAAGAAAATGGACATGTGGTTTTTCACATAATTTTCTTACAAGATTAATGACTTTTCAAAGAGTAATGTTCCTATTGCTATTTTTTTTGTTCCTGTCTAATTTTCTTTTCTGCTTCCTAATTTATCGATGCTTTTAGTACAGTCAACACATTTGTTTCTTCTTCTCTGGTCTACTTTTTTCGTTGCAAATGAAACTACATGTTTTGTAAAGAAAATTACTTAGGTGCTCTTATCCAAATGCCTTCTGTCCTTTCATTTCACATGTTACCGTCTCAGAGCTTTTCTCATTCACTTTTCATCCTTCTCTTCCCCCTACAACTCTTCACATCAATTCTTCTTTTCCTACTCCTTCCTCTACTTCTCTTCTTCCCTTTTCCTTCCCTTTTATACTTTCCTTCCTTATATTATTATTACTATTATTTAAATTTTTTGACTACCCACTTCTTCCTTTTCATTCCTTTTCTGTTCCACTTCTTTCTCATTCTTTCATCTAAACATAAATTTCCATTTCCGTCCTCTTTTCCTGTTTCTTTCCCTACAGCTTCCTTTCCAAAACCCTACCTGTCTTCCTTTTCTATCCTTCCCTTTACCATCCTCCCTCCTTCCCTTCTCTCCCTTCTTCACCATGACACGAAGCAAACAGGTCATGATCCTGACCCAGGCGAGCGATCATACATCACAATCAGGGGACGAATTAGCACAGTATTCAAAGCGGACCTTCATTACCTACTTACTATGATCATCGGCAACAACACACGAGGCAAGACGGATCGGGGACACGCAAGGCTCGACACACACGCCGTCACTTGCCTCCTGACCTTCATGGAGTTCCCATGGCAGCAAAAATAGTGAGATGAGAGAAGAATTCAAGAGTAAGACACCGAGTGAATATTGGTTTGTGGGTGAATGTCAAGGTAATGGTGACGGTGGCGGTGGCGGTGGAGGTGGTGGTTACAGTAGTGGTGGTTGTGGTAGTAAGTGGTTCAGCGCTGTGATAGTAAATGACAAAGTGACGGGTAACCACAAAACCACAAATGCTAGTCATGGGATGCATGAGAGAGAGAGAGAGAGAGAGAGAGAGAGAGAGAGAGAGAGAGAGAGAGAGAGAGAGAGAGAGAGAGAGAGAGAGAGAGAATTACCCGCAGTCACATTTGAGTACCACCATCACCACCATATTGCACTCGTTCCTTCACTCGATAAGCTTCTTAGTCATCCTTCCTCCCTCAAAATTACTCTCCTTTATCTTGTACATCCTGATACCATACCATCACATTTCTTTTGTCACTATATTTCTTAAAAGCTAATGTACTATCAGAAAAAAAATCCTTGAAAGAAAGTTGTGTTATCAATAAACCATCTATTGTTGTTTTCCTGCAATACTGCTGCACAAATACCAACAACCTAACCATCACCGCAGCTGTCGTCTTCAAGGTACACTATCATCACCATCACCACAACTGTCCTCCGTACAGTACATCATTATCATCACCATTACCATAACCATCTCCACTAACATCATCATTCAGGATTCACGGTTCTACAAGCAGTGCTTCACGGGGAATGAAACTAACGATGATGGACTGTACCTCTCGGAATGATGACTAGGTAATGTGTAAGGACTGCAGTGATGAGCGGTGTGGTTACGTCACTGGACTAACAATACAACGCAGTGATTAATGACACAGTGGCTTCACTGTACTGTTGTGATGAAGACTTGAACTGCTCAGGGTGTGGATCAGTATGAAAGTAGAAAATTTGACTTACTTGACGAATATTTTCCTATTTGATAAAGTAAATTAATATTCATTTACTCTTTTGAAGACAATAATGGATTTTGCTTGTGGATCATTATGAAAATATAAATAGTTCGGCTCATATTAAATTTAGGACGTTCAGATATTTTTTTTTTCAATCAACTAAATAATAGGCTAAAAATTACGATTTTAAAATCAATTACACTCTAAACACCATCTAAAAAAGCAGGTTATATATAAAACTTTACATCAGAGTTCACAACAAATTGATAACAGACTCCAGATACACTATTACATGTTCTCCAGATAACCACAACAAGACACAAATTGCAAACAACGAGGCCAATCATTTACACATAACAAGAACACAAATAATATTGCAAAATTTCGCAGCAATGGTAGGGACAAAAAGCAGCAAGTCCTGTAGCTTCAAGGTTAAGAGAGTAACCACAACGGTGAACCTTGAAGGACCCGACACAATACGATGCCCTCAGCAATCCAGCAAGGCAACAGCAGGACAAGCCTAGATCAGTATACACCCACGGCTCGTACTTTTAATTGAAGATAAAAAATGATAATTGTGGTACAGCTGTTATATCCTTGGCTTTCATTACTATTTTTTAGTCATACGTTGAATGCATGTTTCGATATTTGTCCGTGTGTGTTTTTTTTTTATTCTATTCTCTATGTTATTATGGAATTTTCTTTTTTTTCTTTTTTTTCTCTTATCAAAACAGTCTCTTCGTCTCCTCGTCCTTGAGCGTTCCGACACGTCACTCGAGCGTCACCATTGCCACTATCCCCCCCCCCTCTCTCTCTCTCTCTCTCTCTCTCTCTCTCTGCCCTACATTATTTGCTTTGTCACAGTCTCGTCACTCAATCATAGTTCCAACCGTATAATCATCATTAGGGTACTGAGATCTGCTTGTCATGTCACACAGTATGCCAGTAATGTACATTCCTATCTTATTTCCTGCACCACCACCACCACCACCACCACTGCTTCCACAACTGCAATCATCACGTCTATACTCGTACCCTACACTCACCACCATCACCACCACTACCACCATCACCACGGTAATGTAAGTTTCTGATCACTTATAACCTTCCATCACCGACAGTGTCACCATCATGCAACACCCTGACCCCTCCCTACCACCACCATTACCACCGCCACTACCACCACCAGCACTGCCATCATGACAATAGCTCACCAAGTATCACAGTTCCGTGTCCTGCACTTGTGCCCATCACGGTTCAATCATCTGGTGTCTGTGCAACGTTTTACCTTCTCCAGACGTGCCGGAGTCTCATCCCCATTGTCCCCTCCCTCGCCCTGTACTCATCCTAGTCTCTCCCTCCTCCCCTGTCCACTATCCTTTAGCAATATATCTGATTTTTGTCTCATCTCCTTTCACGAGTCACACCTTGCTCTTCTCGTCCTTCGCTTCCTTTATCTCCATCATCTACTTGTCTGCTTCTATTCGTCCTATTTTTTTTTTCTATCACACACACACACACACAAAAAAAAAAAAAAAAAAACGCAACCACCACCAACACTACTATCACAGCAACAAAACTAAACCACACATTGCTAAGCTACGTAATAACACTTAAACACATAATAAGTAAACACATTGAGAACATTAGCACATTACTAATATTGATGACTAACCAAGAGATCTAATCAACAATGGTGTAGCACCTAATTTAATACCGCTGGGAAAACCTACTCCAATCCTTCTCTGCTACTAAAAAAAAAAAAAAAAGTGGAGGTTTAGATACACATCTGAAAAATTGGGTTAGAGAGGGAGAAAGAGAAGGGAAAAGAGGGAAAGATAGAATACCTCCCCCCCTTCACAAAAAAAACAGAAGCATATATTTACGTTTTGGATGGCAGGGGGAAAAATGTACTTCCATGAATACATATCGATAACCGTGTCCGAGTGGGACTGACAGGAACTGGCGAGGTATCGGATGCTGCAAAGGGGATATTTTTACTACTCTCTTTTTTTCCCCAGTTCGTTTCTACATAACTCGTGTGTGGGTGGGATGTGTTGGTTGCTGGGAAAGTTTTTTTTTTTTACCTATTTAACATTTATTTAGTTTATCTTTCTCCATT
>CM035196.1:7237775-7255393 GCA_020233015.1 Callinectes sapidus | reverse complement strand
GTGGTTCTCCTTTTCTCTACCTTCCATCATTATTAATTTGTATCCTTTGCATCCACCTTCCTCAGTGACTCCCATCCTTCCTTTGTGGTTCTCCTTTTCTCTACCTTCCATCATTATTAATTTGTATCCTTTGCATCCACCTTCCTCAGTGACTCCCATCCTTCCTTTGTGGTTCTCCTTTTCTCTACCTTCCATCATTATTAATTTGTATCCTTTGCATCCACCTTCCTCAGTGACTCCCATCCTTCCTTTGTGGTTCTCCTTTTCTCTACCTTCCATCATTATTAATTTGTATCCTTTGCATCCACCTTCCTCAGTGACTCCCATCCTTCCTTTGTGGTTCTCCTTTTCTCTACCTTCCATCATTATTAATTTGTATCCTTTGCATCCACCTTCCTCAGTGACTCCCATCCTTCCTTTGTGGTTCTCCTTTTTTCTACCTTCCATCATTATTAATTTGTATCCTTTTTATCTACCTTCTTTGGTAACTCCCATTCATCCTTTGCTTTTCTCCTGTTTTCTATCTCCCATCATTATTAATTTGTACTCCTTGCATCCACCTCCCTCAGTGACTGTCATCCATCCTTTGTGGTTCTCCTATTCTCTCCCTTCCATCGTTATTAATTTACCTGACGCATTTTCTTTTACCACTGCACTGTAACTGTTGCCACATCGGCTCTATAATACTATTACCTGCACGTTCTTTATGTCTTCCACTATTAAGTTATTATACGCCGATTGCTGATATTATGACAATAAAAATGGTGTGGTTATTTTCATTGCCAGTGTAGCCATACTCGTATATCAATACAATTAATTTGTTCCTTCCTGCATTATTATCCACAGCACACAAACCTATTATTATATCTTTCATTTCTGGCCTCATCATTACTTTATATTAAACTCACTTCACTTTTATATTGCAAGTAATCATACATAAAACACAGCTCCCATCTTCCTTCCTGCGCTACCGTCCACACAACACAAATATAATTATGCATTTAACAGTCTGGTCTTATTAATATGCCATGCCCTTTTTCTATATATCACATTCTACATCTATCGATTTTTGAGAGCAAGCATACTAAAGTTATTATTATTATCTTCCTACCTGTTATAATTGCAATACTCTAATATAAACTTATTCATGCATGTAATATTTATGGTCTAATTAATATGCACTGTTTTTTCTCTGTATTACATTTCACGACCATCAAGAGTAACCATATAAAAATCATTACATCACAGGAGGACAGTCAGTAGTAATACCAAGATAGTTTTAATTATTTCAGTACTGAGACACATTTTCATATCTATTCTGCAACTTATTTGTTGATTCCATACAATTTCAGAAACTCATGTGGGGATTAAAATAGTACAGACTCTGGCCATTAATCCTCTGACCTCCATAAACCCTTCGTAATGTCAGTAGAATCGCCTAATCATATCCAAAACTCATGGTGAAAAGATATCCAATTACTGAGGAATTAAGCACAGTACCGTTCATAAGTCACGTGACATTCTACCTTCACAAGTATTGCAGATTACGTCATATCACAATATTAAGTCTGCTGACAATCTTCCCACAAAACATGAGGAATGATCGACTCACCAGACTAAAGGACATGCTGTAGATGGGTAATATTAAACACGAACAACGAGTGAGGTGCGTTACTCGACTGGACATCAATACAGTCCTCTCCACACACGCTCAGCCAAGGAGTGACTCATGCTGTGAAGTGTTCCGCCTGATTCGAACCGTACTCGAGACACAGCCAGTACGAGTGAGCGGGAGGGTGGTGGGGGGATTGGTGGGTGTTGTTTCAGATTGGTATCGAAGCAAATGGTTCACAGCAGACTACTCAAACACTGGTAACGATGTGATCAACGTGGAAATAGAAAGGAACTGTACTGTACCTCCTCTGTGATGTGTTGCTCATTCAGCCTCATTTTACGCTCTTCTAAGCCATGATCTCTTACACTTATGGGATCTTAAAATGAACCAATTGAAGTTCACACATACACACACACACACACACACACACACACACACACACACACACACACACACACACACACACATCAGTGACGTATCAGTGCCGCGTCAGTTCAGTGTCTTTGGAATCCCTGACGCTTCAGTGACGTCTGCTGACACACACACACACACACACACACACACACACACACACACACACACACACATATGTACTACCAGAGATCAGTGACTTTCAAGATGGCAATTATTATTTTCGATGAAGAGGAGCAAACTGAACATTAGCTAAAGAAAAAGAAAAATAACAAACCGTGGAAGAAAAGGGTGTGAAGGAGAGTTTGCTACTCAGTACAAGGACATCGTTCATGATGAAACTTTTTTTCCAAACACGTTGCTTGAGATTGTTGTCGATGTGCTGTGGTTGTGACAAATCATGCAGAACAAGATGATTCCGATGCAATTCAAGAAACAATTCATCATACATTCTTGCGGACAAACTTACAATGGTTGTCCGGCGTCTGTGGAACACTGCGAAGGAAATATGTATATAAATGTGTGTGTGTGTGTGTGTGTGTGTGTGTGTGTGTGTGTGTGTATGTATGTATCTCTCTCTCTCTCTCTCTCTCTCTCTCTCTCTCTCTCTCTCTCTCTCTCTCTCTCTCTCTCTCTCTCTCTCGTTGTCAGGAGAGTGGGAGAGTGATTAGTAACAGCAGCACACCGTCACAAACATACCCTCCCCGCCCCGCCCTGCTCAGCCCCGCCTCGCCTCACGCCACCCCCATCTAATCACAGAGGGATGAGCCGGCCAGGACACAAGCGCTTTCATTTTAGTGCTGCGCGAGTTCATGTAGATAATTCGTACCCAGAAGTTTTCGTGTTTCCCTCTCACTCTCGCTTCACGTCACAGACTCGTCGGCAATAACACCCGCGAGACGTGGCATGGATTTCGGATCTATTTTTTTGTTATTTTCTTGCTGACTTTACTTGTTTTCCTTGATTTTTTGTTATTAATATTTGTCTTCCCAACACCATTTCTTTTCTCAGGAAATTCTTGGTTAACTTAATTTCTGATTGGGCTTTGCAAAACTATTTATCGAGGGACTTTATCTGAGAGTAATTTATTAGGTGTAATTTCAACAAAACATTTGTCAAGGTGTAGTTTTTCCCATCCGATAAAAGAAAGTACAAAATTTAAAGGAGAGTTCCTGTGTTTCTTCCATCGAGGTGTGCGGCGTGGTTGGGAGAAAAAAGACCAGATGCAAAGCTTTCCAAAGGCAGTTAATGCGCCACAGGTTCGTCATCATGTAAGCTTAAGTCTTTTGTTTAGCCTCAAGCTTCTCCTAAATCAAGGATGAGGAGATGCAGTACCGTGAGATCAGGCGTCGGGAGGCTGGCGGCGCGGTAAGTTATTGCTTAATCCCAAAGTCTGCAAACGTTTACTCAGCGGCTGTATGATTCCCGTAATAAAGTAGCGGGGGTCATGTACCTCAAACAAACTGACACTGTAAACAAACGTCCTGCTCCGTGGTGGTGTGGGCGGGTTTGCTCCCTTTGTCTGAGGTAACTTGCGGTCTCGTAACTCTGGGATGATAGCGGCGACCACGAGACGGGGAGGGGCAGCCAGGGGGCGAGGCACGTGAGATTCCAAATATGTTTATCGCGGAATCAAAGGAAGACGAGCAATGGACACACGCAACGAATAGTAATTATACTCGCGCATGAATTGTGCCGCTCAGACTAGAAAAACCCGTTTCCACAGTACCTCCGATGTCGGCCTCAGAACTACAACCATTACTACTGTCTTGACGCAGAGTTATCTTACGCAACCTGTACCCTGCGACCCTGCTCACCTGGCGATACACTGGGGTCTGCCAGGGGTCTCCGGGAGAGTTGCATGTGATATATGTGATGTATAAAACAGGAGGTGGCCCGAACCTCAGCCAGTGTGTGAAACAGTCAAGAACACGGCAGAAAGTAAGCATACGTACGAACGTTGTAGAGATTACCATAAATTATTTTTCCTCTTTTCTCTCTTTTTTGTCCTCGTTTATCATGTGCTCCTCTTTCTCATCCCATTCCTCCTCCTCATCTTCCCTGTAGTGTTGTCTGCTCGCCTGTCTGTTCCACGGGAGTGATGGGAGCAGGCAGCGTGGCAGAGAGGGGCATGAAGGGCGGGGCAGCAGTGCAAGACAGGACAGAAAAGGACGAGGCGGAGCTGGTTGGGTTGGGAGCAGACAAGTCGAGTTGCGTCTGGGCGGGGTTGAGCAAGGCAAAATTGGGGCAGGGCGAGGCTGGGGTGGAGGATAGCGTGGGTAGGGCTCTTGGCATGACTGATCGTAGCGGAGTGGCATGGCACCGTCACCGCTATAGCCAGGACACGAGATCACATTCTGAAACTCCCTTGCCCTGCACCTCGACTACTGTCAATAGACTCCTCTTGAAATGACACGGGTTTTTAAGGCTGTTCTTATAGTACTAGTTACAGATTGACAAAATTCATATATTATTAACAGGAAAAACACTCCTGAAAACCTGGCTAATCATCCCTGTTACCTTTGAAAATAGTCGTGGTGAGAGAGAGCAGAGCGTTTCAAAATACGGGCCACACACTGAGAGTTAACACTGCCCAAGTCGTGATATCAAAGTTTCCCCCGGGCCACCTCAGCTCCCCGGCACCGTCGCTGATAGTTTTCGTGGCGTAATGAGCAAACTTCACCTATTCTCGTAAGAATTTAAATCCTTCCGGTGTTGTTATGATTTCTAAAACGCCGATTGTGAGAACTAAAGCACTTTTGAATGTAATAATGAAAGGCAGTAAAAACAAATGGAACTTTTGTGCGCTGCTGCGAGTAGATATTTAAGGTAAGGTGGTGTGTGTGTGTGTGTGTGTGTGTGTGTGTGTGTGTGTGTGTGTGTGTGTGTTTCGTACTTACAGAGCAAAATTAAATACACACTCCCAGTCCTCTAATCAGATAGACTGGTGACGCAACAAAGCTAGAATGAGATCGAGATAAAACACTGCATTGGAAGAGAGAGAGAGAGAGAGAGAGAGAGAGAGAGAGAGAGAGAGAGAGAGAGAGAGAGAGAGAGAGAGAGAGAGAGAGAGAGAGAGAGAGAGAGGTCAAAAGAAACAAAAAGATAAGTAGAGATAATGGAAGCCGAAAGGGAAGGAAAAATTACATTCTGGTCCTTCTCAGTCCAATTACAAGTTTTGAGTGGCGTGGGAGGTGGCGCTCACGACCCAGGAAAGTGTGAAGCTAAGGCTGATGAATGCACGTGGCTAATTTGTAATTCTTTTAGCTGTGAGGCTTGACACCGAGTCGTGGTGGTGGTGGTGGTGGTGGTGGTAGAAATCTCAATAGTAGTAGTAGTAGTAGTAGTAGTAGTAGTAGTAGTAGCAGTAGTAGTAGTAGTAGTAGTAGTAATAGTAGTAGTAGTAGTAGTTGTTGTTGTTGTTGTTGGTGGTGGTGGTGGTGGTGGTGGTGGTGGTGGTGGTGCTTTCAGGTCTGTAATTGATATGCTTCGAAAATTAAATGCCTTTATATAAGTAAAAAGTTTTCACAGTACCATGCAACATTAGACCCCTAATGTGTGTGACTATTCTATTTTTTTCACATGCTACAAATTGCTGTAAACTTTACACAAGAACAAAGTCGTGTTTTGCGGGCAACAATTCAAACTCTCCTCTAAAGTTCGAGTCTTGCTGTGCGACATAGATTCCTTTTCAGGTCATTGACCATGACGATAACCACCAGTAGGAAAAGTCGCTTCTCAGGTTTCCACTGGAAGTACGATCCCACAAAACTGCAGGCCGACCTTCAGGCTGCTGTGACGCGTCTGTCGCGATGTGATCCTTAGACGGACTCCCAGACTCTACTTGTCGCTGAGGGGAAGCAGCGGTCATCCGTCCCTCAGCTCAGGTGACATCCACGTACACGTGCCGAAATCCATCTCCTCAAAGTCGATTTCGTAACATGTGGCGTCAAGGGCCTGACCAGAGCGGGTGGCCAGACCGCAGTCTATTAGACGGAAGGTCGGGTTAGAGGCGAACCTGACACTGACGTTGTTACTCTTGACGTCATTGTGGATAACGGAGCTTTCATGAATCCCACAGCTGTTGGGTGTTGAGTTGATTCACATGATGGGATTAAACAACAGCTACACCGATTTTCACTATCATGAAAATTAACAAAAGATTTTCCTGCGTACGTGAGGGTGAAGACGATGAGAGTGTGCTGTTTCAGGCTGAATGCACGTGTCCTTAATACATCCTGAGACAGCAGACTCCACCAGTAGGGAAGTATCTTGAAGGAACAGCAGTAATGGCTTTGACATCACTCTCTGTCTTCAAGATATAAGAAAGTAATTGTCGATCATCAGCTCATACCACAGCACGAGGAAGACACACAAATTACGAGATTAATCTTACACGAACAATCACTTGATATTTTGTATGCAGAGACTGGAGGTCATTCAGAGTACCGTAGAATATTGATAACAAATGATATTTTCTGTTCTCCGTTTAAAGGTATTCAAAGAAGAATATTGAAAACTACCTATAATTGTATTTTTTTTCTTTTATGCAGCACACATTCAACTAAGTTCATTCGTAAATTAAACTAAATTGTTGTATTCCTGTATGCAAAGCAATCTGTAATGGAGATAGAGAAGGCGGCAGGAGGGACAGCAAGGCGAGGGAATAGGCAGGCGGTGGAGATTGGGTAATTAGTACACCTGGACAACCCAACAGTTCTCAGGTAGGACTGGCCGCGTTTGTATGCTCTCAGAGGTTGTGATCACCTGGCCTTACCTGGGCACCGGCAACCCCATCCGCAAGGCTCACCTGACAAATCGAATATATTGAGAACGAATATCAATGTCACAGATCTTTACTGTGTGTGTGTGTGTGTGTGTGTGTGTGTGTGTGTGTGTGTGTGTGTGTGTGTGTGTGTGTGTGTGTGTGTGTGTGTGTGTGTGTGTGTGTGTGTGTGTGTGTGTGTGTGCGAGCGCGCGCGTGCGCGTGTAAGGTGTAGATTATTTTAACCTCCTTTCCATCATTGGCAGTAGATCGTGACGTGAGTGAATAGATAACGAGTGACATGGGACAGTCAAGAAGACGCTAAGATAAATGTGATGCCAACAAACCCATTTGGCAGTGATTTATGCCGCGACTACAAATGCTCCCGTTGATGAGTAATGGCTGATTAGGGCGGCATAACTCATTCCGCTGCTGTGACCCCGCCACTGTTGGATTATGGACGCTGCTGCTTCTGTTGCTGGTGTGGGTGTTTGTAGAATAGTAGTAGTGGTAGTAGTAGTAGAAGAAGAAGTAGTAGTAGTAGTAGTAGTAGTAGTAGTAGTAGTAGTAGTAGTAGTAGTAGTAGTAGTAGTAGTAGTAGTAGTAGTAGTAGTAGTAGTAGTGGCTTTTCTAAGATAAGGTGGTTATATTACTACCTTTCCATATCGATATCAAGAGATTTGATTTCTATCCTCGCTAGCCATCGCCATCTCATTACCATTTATTTACTTGTCACGTCCTTACTTGTCTCTTTAATGACGGTGGGAAGCTCCACCAATACCCAGCCTGACCTGCACCGCCTCAAGACTGACGCAGACAGGGCTGGCGACGCTCAGACGACCACGAAAAATTGGTATTCCTCTTTGCTAATAGCGATTCCTCTTCTCTCGGAGGCTGCAGTCCCCTCGTACCCTCCCTTCCTCCTCCACTCCACCGATTCTGAAGCTTAACGATGCTTGAAAGTCACACAGGTCTTCCGGTATTTTTTTCCTTTTTTCAACGAGATAGAGAGAAAAAACCGCTGCGTTAACATAATTGCTTCTTCTCATCCTTGTGTCTTTCCCCGCTCTTATGTTCTCCTCCCCGAAACACCCTCCCCTCCCCTCGTCTCTCCTCGCCTTGCCTTGCCTTGCCTCGCCTCGCCTCGCTGGCCTGAAAAGGGTCAAGTCCTGGTTTATAATGGTGGCGCTGGCCGGCAGGTGTGGCGATGCATGTACATGAGGAATGAAGACCCGAGAAAGACCCAGCGGGGGAGCAACAGTGAGAGAGTGAGAGGCTGAGAAGTGGGGAAAAAATATAGACTAAAGAAAGAAACAAGGGGGGGAAAAAAGCTGAGAAGTGGGAAGAACACAGTCTGAAGGAGAAAAGAAGGAAAAGGAAGAAAAAATCGAAGTGAACACTAAGTGAAAGAAAAGAAAAGATAAAGGAAAATGGACTAAGAGAGAGAGAGAGAGAGAGAGAGAGAGAGAGAGAGAGAGAGAGAGAGAGAGAGAGAGAGAGAGAGAGAGAGAGAGAGAGAGAGAGAGAGACTAAATGCCAGGTTTCACACAACTATGGTCTCTGGACGTTGTTATCAAACCTGCTTGTTCTCTAATGGGTGCTAATCTCGTTCTAATTACCTGCCATGGGTAGTTAAGGAACTGTGCTGAGTATTTTTCATAGAAGCCTTTTCCGGGGAGACTCAGAACCTGCATGACTCACGGTACTGCATGACTCACAGCTCTACTATCTGCTGGTGGTGGTGGTGGTGGTGATGGTGGTGGTGGTGGTGGTCGTTTTCCTTGCTTAAAACTCTTCTTCTCCACTCTTCTTATCATCTTTTGATTCTCTCTCTCTCTCTCTCTCTCTCTCTCTCTCTCTCTCTCTCTCTCTCTCTCTCTCTCTCTCTCTCTCTCTCTCTCTCTCTCTCTCTCTCTACTCTGCCACTTTGCATCCTCTCCTCTAACTTCTTTTCTTTGTCCTCCTCCTCCTCCTCCTCCTCCTCCTCCTCCTCCTCCTCCTCCTCCTCCTCCTCCTCCTCTTCCTCCTCCTCCTTCTCCCGTCGACGTCACGCCCGACTGGTTGTTCTTGGTGTTATGTGTGAGGTAGACTGGTAGAGGTTGCTAGCGAAAGACCAAATGCATGTTAGTGTTTAACTTTGCAATGTGTGTGTGTGTGTGTGTGTGTGTGTGTGTGTGTGTGTGTGTGTGTGTGTGTGTGTGTGTGTGCCTGCGTGCGTGTGTGTGTGTGTGTGTGTGTGTGTGTTTCTCTACAACCACTATCTTCGTGTCTGCAGGCAGTGGAATGGAAAAGCAAGAGTTTAATTACTTTTACGAACAGTCCCAGTAAAGGAAAGGACAAGAGAAGGTGGAAAGAAAAAAAGTTAAGAGAGGAGAGAGAGAGAAGAGATGGAATCAAAGATAAGAAGAAAGGAAAGGGTTATTCCACAAAATTATATTCACTACCAAGTGTTATCAAATCTTCTTCTTCCACTTATTCTTCTTTTCTTTATTACATTTTTCCTTGCCTTTAATCTTGGCGTTGTTGTTGTTGTTTTGTTATATTAGAGAGACAAACACTTAGAGACACCAAGACAGGAGTCCAACACACCACCATTTACTCCTTTAATCTCTTCATAGATTAAGCCAACTTTTACATACCATGAATGACCAAAACATCAAGTAATGGAGCTTTAGTATTAGTATCTGATTTGCAAATCCTGTTGCCGCTAATGTGATGCAGATCACCTCGCACCTTGAAAGCAGCGCCTGGCAGGACATGCAATGCGAGAAACATGAACATAGCAGAGGGAGAGGGAAGATACGAGGCTGCGATGGGAATCCTGGTGTGACTGTCTGGTACAGCTGAAAAAAAAATGTCAGAAGGATTTGGGAAGCTGGAGTTAAGGCAGAGTAGGAGCGGGTGCAAGAGAAATGCTTGTAGCGAGACGGGTAGTGAGAGGAGGACTGCTCCCTAGAGGACAAGGAGGAGGAAGAGGGCGGTGAAGCGTTACGGGGCAGTAGGATGGGAGGAAGGAAGCGCCGCCGTGCCTGCGTGTTGCTAGGAGCTACCAAACGCTGCTTTAAACACACCCAAGCAATAACAGCACGGAACTCTGCAATAACGCTCAACAGGGAATAGGCTGAACATTTTTGCCAAACATTTACGCGAGGGGAGAGCAAACGTGTTATTGTATTAAGGTTTTTTTATACTTTTTCCCCTCCTGTAACCACGTGAGCCTGGTATTAGTGCCGTGACGTGCATGCGTGTGTCCCCAGCATTGCCATTGTGTGGGTGTAGCAGCGGAGACGACCAGGACGGTGGGAGGTAATTTTATAGCCTTGTGGCGACGAGATGGCATGCGAGGTGCGGCGTTGGGGGAAAAAGTAATTGTAATTGACCTGCTTATCGTGGATCATCAGGTCTTATTGAGTTTTTTTAGGAGCAGGGAAGGGGGGAGGAGTGTTCGTGTGTAAACTTGCCCAACCAGAGGATAGAGTCACGCCAACCCCGAACTCCAGCAAAAATTACTTCATGGCTGTGTTTGATTCCACTTTTCCTCCACCTCTTCCTTCTTATCCTCCTCCTCCTCCTCCTCCTCCTCCTCCTCCTCCTCCTCCTCCTCCTCCTCCTCCTCCTCCTCTTTCTCTTGGTATCACTATATAGTTCTTATAGTAAATTGCTCAATAATAAATTTACAGTAATCATAGGATGGAAAATAACATAATCGAGACAGATTGCATTACAAGAAACCATTACGGATCATTTCCCAGACTAGACCCGCCCCTCAACTTCTCTCTGTAGCCTTAAAGCCCTTGAGCAGAGAGGACTGGAGCGATGAAGGAAAGGTGGAAGAGAGAGAGGGGAGTTACTGCCTGAGGGCACCCCGAAAACAAGCAGGAGAACAGGTGGCGCCAAGGGGGGTGCTAGAAAATGTAAATGAACGAGGTGGACGGCGAAGGACGACTGGCGGTGCAGGTCACTCAGAGGAGGCTTGTTCCTACTGGGAGGACGGAACACAGCGCGGCCACAAGGAGTCACCCACTCGATTAATGCTGAACACGTGACCTGGCAACACAACCCATTATATTGGGGGAACACGCACAAAAAAAAAAAAAAAAAAAAGTTGGGAAAAAAACGTGAAAATTTATGACTAGTTCCTTACCCACCATCTCGAGGTTTGTGAGGAAGAGTAGGGGGAGAGGGAGGAGAAGGAGGAGGAGGAGGAGAAGCGGGAGGAATTACGAGAAGGAAGATTAGGATGGACTTACTTTACAGAGGTTAGGAGGACAGGACACGACAAGGACATACCAACGGCCAGGACTCATGTCAGTGTGCAGCATCAGCCTTATCCTTCGTTCCCTGCCTCTCCCTCAGTCCTACCTCGTTCTTCTTCCAATCTACCTCTTCTCTCCTTCTCTCCCCTCTCACCACGTCCCTCCGTCTATCACTCCCCTACCCCTCCCCCTGAGTAGAACATAACCCTTCCTTGTAGCACGTGACCTGAGACTCATATTAAACAGAGGGTCACCATTAAGCAAAACGACGAGACATATTTCTCAAGTTTTCACGCCGAGGTTTAATTAAAGCGACTCACTAATTGGTCTGTTGTGGCGACGACTCCCGCTTTTCTTCTTTTCCCGTGTAAGATTCTGGATCGCGGGAATTACACGTTGTCCCTCCCGGCCGCCCTTTCTTTAGTGTAATGCTTAATTCCTTTATTAATTTTCTATTCGTACATTATTGTTTACCTTCTTTGAGATAATTGTTCAAGTGGTTGTCTGCAATTGATTTGTTTTGTCTTTTCTTATTATCATTTATTTTCTTGCATTACTTCTCCCATTTTCACTATATTTTTTCTCGACTTTATTTTATACTGTGACCACATCTAATTTATTTTTCTTTCTTGTCACAGGTATGTCATTGATTGATCTGAATCTTAGGAAGGACATGGAGTAAGTACCGACTGATATGTGATTTTTTTCTTTCTCTTCTAATCTTCATATCTTTCATGTCTCGTATCACTCGTTACTTTCTGTCACACTTGCTACAGTGAATGGCGAGCTATATTGACTATAAGCTAATATCCATGATTGACGTAAGATCGAACTAGTGTAATGTACGTATCATATTACAGCACAACACTTGGTGGTAGTGATGGGATACACGCTCTTCGAAATCATTATTACCAAAAAATACTGGTTTGGTTCTCAAGACTATCAAGCAGACATGAGTATTTAATTTATTTACTTATGCAATGTGGGCTTTTTGCGGGATTTTGTGGGCCAAAGAAGACTACTTACAACAAACCTCTCATCTGAAAGCCAAGCCATGTGGGAACTGTTATCTTGAAAGGATGTCTAATCTCCCCTCAGACCGTGGCCAGGATTTGAACCCATGCGCTTTGGGATCTCTTGGTCCCCAGAGCGCACGTGGTTCCACGGTTTTAACGCTTTTATGGAAAGCCACGTTCTTTAGCAATTACTGAAACAATCTTTCCACAGAACTCCACATATAAAAAGGATAAACAAGCAACACTGGCACTATTTGTCTGTTTTTTTTTTTTTTTCTGTTGTTAGTTTCTTAAATTCATAAATTCATTCCGTTACCTGTCACCATATCTTCATTCTCTCACTGTTCTCCCGCCGCAAAATTCAGTGTTAATGTTGGCTGTGCATCCTTTGTCTTCTTTTATGTTGTTAGATGAAGTTCATACATTCATCCTGTCCCCTTCCACTCTTGTCATCACAGTTTGGCTCTCTCTCTACCTCTTTATCTCCCTCCCCCCTCTTCTCCCTCCCTCCGTCGGCCTCTCACAGCAGGGCCATGGAGTACCTCATTATCTGCATTGTCCACCCCTCCCTCCGCTCATCCCACCCCCCTCACCTTGTAATCTATGGGTGAAGTGTAATTGCCTCTAATCGCAGTAATTAGCCTCGAGCCTCGTTTAATCCCCGCCTTCTCGACCATCCGTCATCCTTAGAAACAGTGGAATTATGGCTCGCCCTCAAATAAGTGGCCCCTTCACTGTCCTATACATGGGACGTGAAGAAAGACTGGATGGTGCAGTGTGGTGGTAATAGTGGTGTGTTTCTGTGTGTGTGGTGTTGCTAGGTAGTATTGTGATGTTGTGGTGGTCTTTTTGCCAATATTTAGATATAATAATACGGTAGGTTGCTTGATTTATACTTCATAGGAGATATACGTCGCTTGTAATTCCTGGATGAGATAATTTGGTGTATACTGTGTTGTAGAACTGAGTCACAGATGCAAATGAGGTGAATTGTTTTCTCTCAGAACTGTATTAAATTTTGAAGTGAATAGTACACTAGAGGAAAATCTTATAGTTTTGTTGATTAAGATAGTAACGCTGTACTGGAACACACGATAGATAATGACATGGTGATGTATAAGACCATGGTGGTAATGATGATAAGTGATAATAGGAAATATTAGTACATTTTTTTCGATGCACTACGAGAAGGAATTTTGAGGTGACTAAAAGAAAATATTCATAATTTTGGTGATTACGATAGTATGGCTTTACTGAAACACACGAGCGATAATGAAGTGATGTTTGAGACAACGGTAGTAATGATAACAAGTGGTTATGGGAAATATTTGTAACTTTTTATTGGTGCATTACGAGGAGTTACATGAAAGTTAGAGACACCAGTAAAAGAGTCAAACTTTGGGTAGGTGGTGTGGAAACGATAACCCACTTGTACTGGCGGCACTCTCAAGGTTCACCGAAATCCACTTGAGCCTCAGCGATCATTATGGCTTGGTTTGTAAACAGTCGCCTACCTTGAGTGGCTACTTAGAGACTCGCCATCTGTCTGCTTCCTTTCACAGCTTCCCTTTAGATCAGTCTGTCAGTTGCGCAAGTCGAGCCATTATGTATTTTCAGCGTTGAAGATCACCTCGTACTGGGACACATTTTTACCAAGAATTTTTATTGTGATAGGGTTATTTTATTGACATTAGGAACGGTCTATCGAGGTCAGAAAATTAATGGGCCATCTTTATTATTCTAATTCCCTCATAAGTTTCTGAAGCTGTATGAAATCGAATAATAATAATAAGAATAAATATGAAAATGCGTCCCAGTAATGAAGGGATTAACATTACATAAAAGTGCAGTGAATTTGCAGAAAAGCCAGTCAGTGTACACAAGACACAAGCTCCTGTTCGCATAATGCTATCTCTCATCCACAAATCTCTATAACCTTCTCTTAAAGTTTTCGGTCTTACTCGGACTTACTGCCAATCCTGTTCCACTCATCCACTACCTTGTTTGTGAGTCAGATTCCGCTTTCTTATATCTTCAGCCTATGTTATCTTGCATTAACTCATTGTTACGAGTAATGACCTGATATTTTATTATAAGAGGTTGTGTTAAATTGTCACTCTTGTCAAATCATGTTGCCCATGTTAAGACCTCAATCAGAATGCACCGCGCCCTTCATCTTCCTGCGAGGAATATAAATGAAGGTATTTTGGCCACTCCTTGTATGGTAAATCTCGCTGTCTGGATATTTTTTCCTATCCTTCTTTGTGCAGACGAACAAATTTATATCATCCTATAATAAAGGAGCACAACTGTCCAGTATAATCAAGATGCAGTCTGACAAGGGCCAAATATAGCCTCTGGATAAGCTTAACGCCTCCGTTACGCCTCGAGAAGTACACACTAATGCTTTGTTGCCGCGATTCTCAGCAGTGACAGTGTTTACTTGGGTCAGTGATCTCAAGTTATTATGCACTCTCCTGAAATTTGTTATGGTTTGACCTGAGTATGAAAGTTGGTGATAACAAAGGCTATATTGTTGGATGGATTAGTTGTACTTGCTTCAAGTATATTAAATGGACAAATATTTAACTTCATCTATTGTTGCTATATGTCGTTTGCCCTGTGTACAAAGCTTGGTGACCATTAAGGTTATATTGTTGAACGCATCCTTACGTTAAGCATATTAAATGTATAAATATACAACTGCATATGCCATTATTATAACTTCAACACCATGACTGGATCTAATTAGCAAACTTCTCTTGCTTGTCGTGCGCAAATTAGCCAATGTCACCACTTATCTCTGAATGCGGATCAATGGCATGACTAGATAATAATAGTCTTAAAATGGAATCCTGATTTACACTGCTCTTGGCACAACTAAAATCAAATTTCTCACTATTGACTCCTTTTTTTAAAAGCACTTCCTGAAACAGATAACCCACAAACCGATATAGAAAAGATGAAAGAGATCGAAATAAAAGAAAATTTGTCATACATTGAAAGAAAAATTGGAATATATAAGTACGTAATTGCATTGACTTCACTTGATTTCAGTGCCTCTATTAATATAAGTGTCGATCGTTTTACTGAGATAGAGAGGTATAGCTGTGGTTAGAAACATAAACTTCTCACACTCTCACTAGATTAACCATTTTCTATCTTAAATCGTCCAGCCAACTAGAAATCTTACATCTTCTTAAACCCACCACATTGTCTTAAGATCAAGAGAAATAAATAGGGGGAAGAAAATGGAATAAGTTCATTGAATTTTTGTCCAACGATATACATAATATTTTTTGCCATTAATATCTACCTATATATTAAACAGAACAACAGGATGCATGGAGGCATGATCTTTTGGTTCGGCTATTATCTATTGGTTTGCTTTAGATTTCTTTAAAATAGTTTTATTTCAATTTTTTTTGTGTGTGTGTCTACGTTAGATTCATTGAGAGATAGCTATTCATTAGATTAATTAGTCTTCTATTCGCCCTCCTATCGTGTTGATCTATTGCCACAACCAAGACAGCATCCCGCTATCTTCTGCCTATCTAAATGTGTCCCCAGGAGGCTCACTAATTGAAGACTGCATTGAAGAGCGCGCGCGTATACACACACACACACACACACACACACACACTCACAAGAAAATTCTCCTCAAAGCAAACAATATATCCAGATATAAACAGGAAATAAAGAAGTATTTGCTTTACCACAAACAATTGTAATTTTTTAGGTATATTAAAAATATTGTTTGTCTTCTTGTCAATGTCACTCTTTTGTATATTTATTCTGCTACTCCATTTTTTTTTTCTTTTTGGGCGGAAGTTAGTGGTGTATAACTATAAGTATATAACTATAATATGAGTTGATTATATGTATGGCAATCAACAATGTTTCCACGAGTTTCATTATTGTAATTAACAGGTCAATCGTCGAGCATTGCTTGATGGACAATAGCTATTATATATATTCATATACATATGTATATAATATACATTGTATTTGTTTGTATAATACTTTGTATTATTAGCACTGAACTTTACTTACCTACCTACTTCCTTACACACACACACATACACACACACACACACACACACACACCATAGTACACGGTTTATAAATCAGGATTTCTTTACACAACCTATTAGCATTAGTGAGCTTTTATTATTATTATTATTATTATTATTATTATTATTATTATTATTATTATTATTATTATTATTATTATTATTATTATCATTATTATTATTATTACTATTGTTGTTTTGTTTGTTGTTTGTTGTTTGTATCATTATGGGGATTATTATCATTATTATTATTATTATTATTATTATTATTATTATTATTATTATTATTATTATTATTATTATTATTGTTATTATTATTATTATTATTATTATTATGCTTATGTTTATGTTTATTATTATGTTTATTATGTTTATTATCATTATTATTTTTTTATTATGTTTAGTATTATTATTATGCTTTTTATTATATTTATATTTATGTTTATCATGTTTAATGTATCTATGAAGTTTATCATTTGGTTAATGATATTCATTTCTATTGTATTTACTTTGCTGCTCTTGTTGACAAAATACAAATACAAAACACAGAGAATGATTAAATGAATCATCGTCACTACACCACTACCACTACTCTCTCTACACCACCACTGTCACCACCATCCCTCTACACCACTGCACACCACCTCCGCCATTTTCGCTGCCACCACCACCACCACCACCACCACCACCACTCTCTCAGCCTCAGCCTCAGTTCCAAACCAATTAAACTCGCACGGAATCACGTTTAACGCTTCTAACGCAATTACCCGGAGCGACACACAAAGGTGGGAGGCGCCCCGGGAACCCATTACGCCCGTGGGCAATAATACTCCTCCCCAGGGCCCCTGTACTCCCCATGTCATGACCCCTGAAAACCCGAGGGAGGTGTTGAAAGCAAAGAAAGGAGAACTGTTTAAGTTATCCTCTTGCGCAGTTGTATTCAGAAGTCAAGTAACCTTCTGTACTCATTTCCACTATTGTGTGTCTCCTCTCAGTTGTTAATACTCTGATCTTTCGGTAATCTGTATAAATCTTGGTAGTTTAAGTGAGAGAAGTGCTAAAGATAAAAAAAAACTGTTTTGAATGTTTTTTCGTAGAGTTGTTTCCAACTTGAAGCAACTTTCACTACTTCTTTTCGCCGTATTATGAGTCTTCCTTCGATTATTTGCTCATTGATCTGCTGTCGACCTAATCACAAACCCTGGGAAATCATCAATTCTTAAAACAGTCCATTTAAGATTGACGTAGGAAACTTAACACGATGCAAGTCTGTGTGATGTATTCATATGCACCTCAGCCTCAAACTGAACTGATGAACCAAACTTTATATAACTTAGATAAACGTAACCTGACTTAATTAATACTCATAAGTAGCCCCATCTCCGCACGTTCCGACCACCACCCCTGGTATTTAATGTCCAAAGTTTCTCTAAGGCTGATAAAAGTGCAGATCGAGCCGAAGGGTGACTCGTACTAAGGGTT
>CM035196.1:7027723-7040246 GCA_020233015.1 Callinectes sapidus | reverse complement strand
ATATATTTTAATATATATAATATATATATATATATATATATATATATATATATATATATATATATATATATATATATATATATATATATATATATATATATATAAGAGGATAAATAAGGTTGTTTTAGGAAAGAAGATGGTTTCAAAGACCCGTGTGATCTCTAGGGCTCCTAGCACACACAGCGAACTTAGAATCTGTTAGCGTAGCGATAAATTTGATTTCATTATTATTTTTTTCAAGGGTGTTGTAAGGGGAAAATATGCCAACCACCGCCGCACATCGCCCATCGCCTAGCTGTCCCTTTCCCCCGCCTACCTGACTGACTGGCTGGCTGATTCATAATATTCTATGCACCCAAATAGTTTACTCAAGAACACTCCTACTCAAACTGTCACTTAATACACACTTAGACCTGGCTTGTTACACGTTAATGTACTAATGAGCAGTGCTAGTTAACACAATACCAACAAGAAAAACAACAACACACATACATACGCACACACTAAGAGCCGTGATCGAACCCTGCATAATACAACACACACACATTCCTCTTTAGCTAATTCTTACCTTCGCTCCGCCGCTGCCGCTACCACCACACCTCCACCTCTCTCTCTCTCTCTCTCTCTCTGCTGGCCAGATGGTGGAAGCGCCGTGCCGGAAGAAGATTCGAGTCAGTGAACCATATTATGAAACACTTTGAAATGCTTTACCCAGTAAAAGCGGTGAGAGTTTTGAAGGATGTTTTTAAGGATCCAGGACATATTAACATTTCTGCATTGCTGACACGAGGAATAGTCTTGAGAACCCGGCTACTTATGTTTGTGACCTTGAAAAACGGCTGTGAGGAAAGAATAAAGCGTTTTTATGGAAGTTTCTAGGGTTCCAGGGACATTATTAACAGATTTGTATCAGTAGATACGGCTGACACACACACACACACACACTCACACACACAAACACAGTTGTTCAGGACACTGATGACCGTCGAGAGCTACATAGATATATAAACAAAATTGGTGAATGGAGTAAGAGGTGGAAACTGGATTTTAATGCAAAGAAATGTCATGTGATGGAGCTAGGCAAAAGAAAAAGAAGGCCCAAATGGAACTACAAGATGGGGCAGGAGGTAATACTTAATTAATTAAGACCAAGGAATAGAAATATCTAGGGGTGGTGATACAAGATACACTGAACCCAGAACGGCATATAAATCAAATATTTGGATCCACATACAGAACATTAACCAACGTTAGGATGGCTTTCCACTACAGGGACATGATGAAAAAAATTATAACCAGTATGATAGTCCGAGGTTGTGGTGTGATCACCTAATGCGAAAGAGGATATACGGAAAATAGAAAGAATCCAGAGTTGCCACAAAAAAATGGTACCAGCATTAAGGGAGCTAGCATATGAAGACAGATTAAAGGAAATGGGGCTGCCAACTCTGCAAAATAGGAGAAAGGAGATCTCATAACTCTATATAAGATAGCAAATGGCATTGAAAAAGCTGGACAACCAAAACCTGGTGATGATGGAGGAAGAAACCAGACAGATGAGAGGACACTCAAAGAAGATAAAAAAGAGTCGGTATTTAAAGGATACAAGAAATTACAGTTTTCCACCTAGAATTATGGACACTTGAAATGAATTAAAGGAAGAGGTTGTTCCAGGAACCAATAAACATAAATTCAAGGAAATGGATATATGGAGATATGGAGAGAGGACACCATGAGCCCCACTCGAACCCTGTATAATACAAGTAGGTAAATACAACTAGGTAAACACACACACACACACCTCCAGGAAAGCACATCAACAAGATAACAGATGAAACCCTCCAGCTTTTGAAGAACATTAGAATTGCCTTTGCCTTTCTGGACGAGGGTATGATGAGAAAGATAATCACTTCAATGATTCGCCCCAAATTAGAGAGTATGCAGCAATAATTTGGTCACTTTATGAACTAAAGCATATCAGAAAACTGGAAAGGGTTTAAAGAGCAGCAATAAAGATGATTCCAGAACTTCAAGATCAGTCATATGAAGAGAAATTGGCCAGATTGCAATTTCCAACTTTGGAAAAGAGACGGGAAAGAGGAGATCTGATCGCAGTATACAGATCGGTGAATGGAATAGAACAGTTAGACAGAGAAGACCTACTTGTATTTAGTGAGAGAGATACAAAAGGACATGGAAAAGAGAAGAAAAGAGCTTTGAAAATATATAATGAACAAATGTAAAATGGCACCTAAGCTTTTCTATAGATACAGTAAACAAATAGTAAAATGAAACCTATGTAGATATTTTTACTATACAGTACACTCAGAATCCCCACAGAATAAGCTTGGCATTAAAAATACATTTTATTTATTTATTTTATTATCATAAATTAGATTCTTGTACAAATTATATACAAAATATAGCACACCACTGTTATACATAAATTACACTGTAAATCACCAATATCATTATGACAGAGAAAAGTTAGAGAGAGAATTATATGTACATTGTCACAAGAAAAAAATGCTGCAGATTAAGGTGCTCAAGAATAACAAATATAATTCCTTCCAATACATTTTTGGCCAATTTGTAAGTTTTACTGGGAAACAGGACTGTGCAAAATACTCCTGGCTTTGGTTAACACCTAATGCAAATGATCAACTTCCACATGTTGCACTACAATGACATCTTTGTTCATAACCTCTTAATAATAAGGAAAATACACTTGTATATTGCTTACCAGAGTTGGCACAAATGACAAGTGGCCTGGGTTGTGTCTCACTAAATGATGAATTAGCAACTTAAGAGCATACAGACACTTAATATTACCTTTAAATAAATGGACACAAATTAAGATAGTATGTATGTATATGAATTTGTCTTGATAAGTATCCGATATAAGTATACATTCACAAACATAATACAGAACGATGACATGAAAGGAAGAGTCATCGGAATTGAGCAAAAAGGAGGAATGTCTACTGATGCCATCTACAAATCTAAAAGTACATCATGGGATTAATCATTGCAAGTTTTTCTTTTTGAGTCTGACAGTGACTTTTCAAGACTGATGTGCAGAAAGTTTCAAGGAAAGTAGAAGATGCCAGTCAATCATATCACATAAATCATGTATATGCTGGAACACCACATTCACATATCTATGACACTAGATACTGAAGGGAATTGTCTATGAAAATACCAGCACAAATACATAAAGAATTATCAAACAACAAGATGCAATACACCCAGTGGCCAATATATATTGGCAATTTCATAAATCGGATTTAAGGTCAATACAACAATTTGGAATAGATTTTGAA
This sequence comes from Callinectes sapidus, assembly GCA_020233015.1. Lineage (NCBI taxonomy): Eukaryota > Metazoa > Arthropoda > Malacostraca > Decapoda > Portunidae > Callinectes > Callinectes sapidus. Next base: position 7,036,923 of record CM035196.1, on the reverse strand, counting down.
TATAGATGCCATACATTGTGTTTTTATATCAGAAAAATAATCCTATCAATATCAACATTCTGTGGAAGGGAATTACAGGTGCTCAGGTAAGACTAGAAAAAGATAACAGCAGCAGGGACTAGCACACCTCAGTGGAAATCAGACGTTGTGCACTACAGTGAAGCGGCACAGTACAATTGGACTTCCACAGTATGGAAAATAATCGTAGAGAGAAATGACTACTGCATGAATTCTGAACTATCACATTATGACTGAAAAACTGCTCAGTTACAGAAATATGCCTTGGTAACACAAGTGACACAGATTAAAGATCATACTATTAAAATCATGACAAGATGAACTAGCATATAAAAATTAGTCACATGATTTCAAAATGGTATTTATTACTTGTAACTGGCCACCAGCAGATGGTCACACCATCCTACAACACTGGTGAAATTTCAGAATCCTTGCTTATGTAATATCCATACAGTACATGCTACAGGTGTCCTGATATACATTCATGCTCCTACTTTCCACGACTAGTAATGTGTGCACAAGACACCAGAAAGAATCTTATAGCTTTTTTGTAGCTCAGGAGCTACAACTGGGCAGTAGGAGATTTTGTAGGATTGATGAGGCTAAATGCTACAATGGTCACCTCTCATGAACTAGCAGGAACTTTCTACAGAGGCACAGAAGTTATTGATCTGGAAACTGATGGCCATTTAACAGCAATTTTCCATGTAGATGAGATTCACTCTTACACCTACACACTTTGCAGCTTTTGTATCAGGACATCTGTACCTCACTTGAAAGTGGCTACGCTATCCTTAGTCTACATATCACAAGATAGTTTTCAATTATGGAAGCATTTATAATAGCATCCTCGTATAAGTAGTAAAAGTTAAGTCTTACATTGTGTGATAATTTTCCCTTGTTGCCCGTGTAAGCTTTGTCAATGGATGAGTCTTCCCCTGTTGTTTTCTTTGCCGCACTTCTGTGCCCCAAGCCTGACACCGTCCTCCTGGTGGAGGTTTATGAGAAGGGGCCTTCCCTGAGGAGGGAAGACTGCCTCCTGGGTTTGGCTGTCTGACTGGAGTCTGAGGTGGTTGAGACTGTGATCTTTGTATTGGTTTGAAATTGTAGTCTAGACTTGATTTACGTTGAGGTACTGGGGGTTGAAATTTATCTGGAGTGCAACTATCTGACTTAGCTCTTGTATTTCTAGTTTGAACCTTGGGTGGTTTCTGCTCTTGGCAGTCTTCAAATTTTCCAACCAGATTCTTAACACGTATTTCTTCCATGGGATTCTCCTCCATTTCCATATGCTGAACTTCTGTCTGTGCTTGAACTAAGAGCTGCTCCAGCATTCCATTTTGTGAGCTGCCAGGTGAAGAGGGTGAGGTGCTGAGGCGCTCCAAGCTATGAGATCTCTTTCTAATCCCTTCTATTTTGTATTGCTTCATCTTTTCATCTTCATTCTGCTTCTCAATAGCCTGTGTGATTTTCCTAACCTTTCCTTTCTCTGATTCATTTTCTAAATGTCCTTCAAACTTGGCTCTCTTTTCAGAAAAGTTGTGATTATCAGAACCAGCTGAATCTGATTCAGACTTATTAGTTTCTAAATCACATGAGCTCTTTGAACGTGAATAAGAAGGGATGAAAAGTTTTTCTTGTATTTTTTGTACCTCTGAGAAGGATCCCTCCTGACTCTTACTTTCTAAAATTTCCTTGTGCTGTCTTACAGTTCCAGGTGCAAGTGTTGAGATATTTTCATTTTCTGTACTGGTTTTGCTGTCATTTAAACTATTATCCATATTAAGCTCAGTATATAAGTTTTCAGTTGAGGATATGGTTGTGCATACACTGGGCTGTGACCTGGAGGTGGCCAAGAGATTTGTACTATTTGGAATGCAAATGCTTAGAGCAGGGTTGCTTTGGTGGTGATCAGAGGAACTATCAGTCCCCTCTACCATTTCCTCATCAGCCAGCTCCATTGGGATAGTACTGCTCTCCCTTTCTGTTGGACTCTTGTACGGTGCAGGTCCATAGGCCTTCATGTTTGCCACAGCCTTGAATTGAGAATTATCTTCTGTCTTTACTTCTACATCCTCAGTTTCATTACATGGTTTAATATCTTCATCTAACATCCCATCTTTCACATCAGAATTCTTGCTTTTGTTCCTCCTGATAGTTCCTGGAGTGAATGGTCCAGGATCTTTTTCAAAGTAAGTACCAGTTATATTACTATTAGGAACTGATATTTCTAGATTTTCTTTAAGAGGCTGCGACTTTTTATCAAATGCTCCAAAAGAACTATTTCTAGATGACACAGTACCTGCTGTTATTCTGGTATCACAGGAGCCCCATGAACTTTGTCTTGATGGCAAATCCCTATCAGCTAACACTACAGCACTGTCAAATGATCCCCAAGAACTGTTACGTGAGGGTGTGTCCTTTGTATCTCCACTCACATGAATAATGGCACTTAGTCTTTGTTGCTTTCTTTCCTCCCTGTCAAACACTTTATCTAGTTTAGCTGAAAAAGGATCATCTCTTTTAACTGTATCCAAGCCTATAGAATCCTGACGCCCATAACTTGGAGATCTTACTATCTCTACTCTTTGACCACTAAGGGAGCTTGAAGAGTTCTGTCTTGAGAGAGATGGTTCACATTCTTTACTACTAGAGGGTGACTTAGAATCACTCATTTTTACCTTCTCCTCAAAGTCTTGTTTCTGTCTCTTCACTATACCCGCTGGCCAAGTGATAGACTCCTTAGGTACACCTACAGGACTTTCTGCCGGATTCACTTCCACTTCACTTTTTGTTTCTTCCTGCCACACTTGTGATGGGACCAGTACAGCTTGATGTTTCTGAGTAACTGCTTTGGTCTGAGAAATTACTGGTTCACTACTCTGCACGTCCTCCCCTGGAGTAGGTAATGTCTCAATGACCTTATCGAGTTCTGCAGTACATGAGTGATTATCAAAGTCATCACTGGAACATACTGTATTTTGTATCATTAATGCTTCTGCTTTTCTGCCATTGTCACCTTTTTTTGAAAGTGCTTGATTTCCAGTTTGCACATTTTCAAACTCATTAATTCTATCCTTGACTGTTGAAGAAAGCTGGAGTGATGATACTTCGCCAGTAATGCCATCTGTTGGGAGTTCTGAGTACAGGGGATTTAATGCCTCCACCACTGATGAAGGTGAGTCTTTGTCCTCATCCCCAGAGCCCTCCACTGCTATGTCTCGCAAGTCTCTCTGCTGAAGAGTCACGTGAGCTCGCCAGGACTGAACATTCAGGGACTGAGAGAGGCGCCACGATTCTCCAAAATAGTTCCCACCTGAAAGACATAATATTACTTAAGATTTGAAGGTAATTGAGTTTTAAAATAACAATTCATCACAGCTCACTACCATTTATGTAGCTCTATTTCTAATGAAGGTGGTAAAAACACAAAATGCTGCCAGAATATTAAGAAACTGACAATTAAGAAAGACTATGCTGGTGTAAACAGCATGTTTCATATTCATAAATGTATCCTTTAAAATTATAACTCTCTCACACTAATAATCAAACACTCCTCTCTTTTCATCTGGGCAACTGACCTTTCTCTGAATTTTGAGGAAAAAGGAGAGCAGCTGTGTGGTCATCAGGAGACCAAGACTTTGGCCTCTTGTTTCCTTCACCATTCTGGAGGTTGGTTGGCGTGGGAATGAGGGAATTATAGCCACCAAACGATGTATCATATGTGGACAATTCTTCGGTGCTCTTGCGCAAATTCTTGGTGTTATTACTCTGATCCACATCATCATTGGACTTTGTTGTATTCTGCTGATTCTTGTTGTGTCGATTAGCTTGACCTGCTGCAGACTTAAGATTTGTCTCAGACTTGCTTCTCCACAGAATGTTGTGTCTCTGTCGACTTGCATCAAGGATTCCCTGAGAAAGGATATCATGAAATCAAAGAGGGATATATATTCATAATGTTGTTAACATAAGAATATAAACTTGAGTAGAGGAAATTCTAATTACCTATTAAAGAATTTTCTGAAGTAGGTAGGTCAAGAAAATTGAAATAAAATCACAATAAAATAGATGAAAAATGATGGTTAAAGTTATTTATTTATGTTATAAAAATATTTCAAAATGCAGTACAAATTTACAATTTATCTATATTTTCTTATTTTTCTTTTCTTGTTTTAGATCCATGTATCTTTGATTTTTAGATGAATGTTGCATTACATTTGCATGAATAAAGGTTGTGTCACATACTGACCTCATATGTCTTGAGTTGGTTACAGAATGCTTGGTTTGGTTTGATGCAGGTCCTCTTTTTCTTGACAAATGATAAGGCATTATCAAGACTCATGTTAAAAGCCTTCATGGCATAAGCAATGACAACAGATGCTGAACGACTTATTCCCATTTTACAGTGTACCAATACTTTTGACTTCTTCTCCCTGCAGAATGGAAGACAAGATTACAGTACAATACATATACATATACAATATATATTTTCAAGAAATTGTTTGAAATAAATAACTGCCTTCATTACCACAAAAAATTTTCCATAGTGAGAAAAGCACAAATATCAATTTGTCGCCACTGTCATCAAAGTGTGACAACTCACTGGACTTGGGTGATGTATCTGAATGTTCTGTCCCAGTGCCTGAGGAGTTCTGTCTTCTCATCATCGTACACCCGAATGTTGAGGTAGTCAAATGTCCCAGGGTAGAAATTGTCTATCTCCTTTGTAACATTGAGAATGTAGCCCACCCTGCAAGACAGCAATACATAAGATGAGTATTTGCAGTTCTAATATGGAAGCATTTTATTGCAATACAGTACATGTAGAAGAAAACTGTATCAATCTTAATTTAATATTCCAAAGTGCCATTGTTTCCAATTTTGTGAGAAATTATACAAATCGGTCAGCTCACCCATTAGATTGTAGCTCATCGAGATTGGAGGCATTCCACTCTGAACCAAGGTAAACATGGGGGAAGATTTCTGTTGCAGCATCCATCTGGCCAAGAATGACCAGCATCTCCTGATCAATGTAGGACTTAAACTTGAACAGATCCATGGCCAGATCCTCTTCAAGGCGTTGCCTGATGTATTTGGAAGTGACTTCATCGATGTCAACGCTCATCATGATTTCTTTGAGTTTGCTGCGTATGAGAAGTTGTGTCTCCTCTCTGTAGACAAGATCAAATGTACTGTTATATCACACAGTAATTAATATATGAATATCTCACATAAACAATCATACAATTTAGTAAATAAGTGTAAAAGATATAAACTATAAGGTAAAGGTACACCAAGACAAATGCTAAACAACATTAATGTGTAGATTGATGCATTTATCCACAGTACATAATAAAGATTATTACCACATCATATATCATAATGGTACATGTTACATACATTACAATAATGTTGCATGGTAACATTATTTTTTTTAAATGGATGGTAAAGCTATGAAAAATATGATTGACTTAATCACTGTTGAAATACAATGCTTTAGAAATTGATAATGAACTTCTTACAACATGCAGTCATTGACATCAATAAATATCTGGTGATTACTTACTTATCAGTAAGAGAATCAGGTGAGGGAGGTCTCTTGGACTCGAGGCTGTCCATGACATTCCACTCATTGATGCAGGACTGGTCTGAGGTGACACCTCGTTCATAGTAGCACACCCAGTCATGGTTGATACCACCCAAGAAGTAGTGGGCATCTTGGGCACGGGCACTGGACTTGTGCAATGTTTGGAGGGCCGACCTGCCAAGGTAACATTCACATTAGTAAGAGGTCATCAGGATACATAATTGATTACAAAAATAAATAAATGAAATAGAAATTAAATAAAAAAAATTTAAGACAGTTATGTATAATAAAATGAATGTATACCAAAGTGAACAATCTTTACAAAAGTTTATCTGCCCAAGTAGCATTCGAATAAAGCCAGGATCGCCGCACCATCTGCTCTCTCCACATCATACAAATTTCAGCAAAGCTACAAACTACAAAGTGTTTATGGCACTGATATAAGGACATCAGATTCACATACTTTCTCGCTGTGTAAGTCTAAAGTAAGAAGACTTTCACTGCACCATTTCAAATCGCGAGCCATTGAGGGACACCAGAGTGGGGTCAGGGAGGGAATAACCTTTCACCGCTACGCCCATCCCCGTCTACCCTGCACTCACCAGCCTCTTGCCCCAAGTCACCCGCCCGTTGGCTTTGCCGTTGGCTTTGCCGTTGGCTTTGCCCTCGGCTATGCCACTCCTCGCTCATGCATCTTCTTCCTGACCTCTCCACCGCCACCACTTTTCTCCTTTCCTTAACGAGATTGGGACAGTATTCAGACAGCTGCTTTTTTGTTCTAGCAGCCATGGAAAAGGAGAGAGAGAGAGAGAGAGAGAGAGAGAGAGAGAGAGAGAGAGAGAGAGAGAGAGAGAGAGAGAGAGAGAGAGAGAGAGAGAGAGAGAGAGATCGCATACATTAGGGTACATGAGAATATACATGAAGCACTTGAAGTTATATAAATTCCGTTATCCATGTTCACGACATTGCTTGCTTGTTTGCTTGCCTGTCCATGAGAAGTTTGAGGGATTTTCCGCGACACTGGGTTTGACAGGAAGTAAAATTCCTTGAACTTCCTCAATGCCGAAGAGTCAGAAAAAACCACGAGTTGGTCAAGACACAACTTCCGATTAACAACTGTTTTATCATCACCTGCACTGTCGGACATGCGAGTACAAGTACATCAGGAAACACCACGCATTGCTTTAGCTTGTACAATACGAATGTTGGGTTAACTTTACATACACTGACACTTATCTTCTCAATCAGTTAACACAGCAGTGTCCCTTCCCCTCCGCCAGCTCCCTCTCTTCTGATCTTCTATGAGTCTCTCGTTATACCTTTTCTTGCTCCAACTGTCTGAAGCTCAGCCGCAATTCTCTCTCTCTCTCTCTCTCTCTCTCTCTCTCTCTCTCTCTCTCTCTCTCTCTCTCTCTCTCTCTCTCATCGTCATTACTATAAAAGTGAAGCACAGGACGCCAGGGTGGTGAGGGGGTGATTGGGGGGGCACCATGGCCTTCACTCGAGTGTTGATGGTATTAAATTTCACGGTCACCAAGGTTCTGTTCATGCCACCAACAGGCTCAATCAAGGCTCACTTCCCCTACAACATCAGTCCTTCAGCCTATATATCTGTGGCCAGGGATATGGATGCGCACTATGTAACTGCATCATAACGTCTAGAAAACACAATAAGGGAAGCTGCAAGAAAACGTAAAACCAACACATGGCAGTCCCAGTATTTTATATATATATATATATATATATATATATATATATATATATATATATATATATATATATATATATATATATATATATATATATATATATATATATATATATATATATATATATTTCTACATGTTCAAAGATTTGTCAGATTTTTAATATATTTTTCTCTAATGACTCTGCACTAGTAACGTGATTCCTGATACTATTCCATATATGTATTCAATTCTCCAGTGTTTTGCTTCACTAGGCTCTTCACGGTGTCCGTCTAGATTACACAAAGGCAATGAAGCGAATCTTTAAAAGGGAATGATGCTCAAAACACTTTTACGAAGACAAGGCAGGAGTTTTAAGTGACTCTCTCTCTCTCTCTCTCTCTCTCTCTCTCTCTCTCTCTCTCTCTCTCTCCTCTGAATCGACCCAACCCACGCTTTCACAGAAGAATCACCTCAACAGCCCACATGTCCGCTAGAAAGGTTTGCAAGGTAACGAACGAACGGCACTTTTGGCACGCAGCCTTGCACGGCATCGCCTCACCTCACGCCACCCACACACCTGACTGACTGACTGACTGACAGGAATACTAATTGACTGACAGTTTGACTGAATGTCATAATCTAACCATGCACAGTGACTGACTGGCTGGCTGACTGACCTCTATACACACTGATGGACTGACTGTTCCTCCACGCACGCGCACATACTCGTACATCGACTCATTCATGACTGAACAGACCAAAGAAAGTGAACAAGTGCTTAGCTAACACACTGACTCCCTGAAGACCACTTTTATGGATGCGAGAAAGCGAAGAGACGATGCTTAACGGACTGTCTTGAATCCAATGGTCATGTGGTAGTCAGAGGAATCCTTAAAGACTCGCTATCCATGTTGACCATCGCGGGGAGCCTGACCTGCCTTCTCTAGCCCCGCCCCGCCTTGCCTAACCTTCAGACCAGGACATTATTCCATCTTTTCTTCCCGCCATCCCAATGACAACTTCTGGCCTCTCCCTTTCCTCCAACACACCACAATAAGATTCCTTTGTTTACTTTCTCAATGACACGGTGACGTCAAAGCTACTTCTCTCATTAACATTTTCATTGCGCTAAAACCCCCTTCCAAAATCTCTAGAGACACGTAATACAAGAGAGTTAAACAGATGATTGTAAAACGGAACAGCTCTGATTGGTCACTAGGGACGTAAATAAGACAGACCTAACGCTTATGACACGCAACGGCAGGGAGGCGAAGGCGGAGTCGAGTAGGAGGCCATGTGTTTACGAGACACATATAGGAGTTACGGAGATGGGAGGCAAAATTCGCGTTTCAATGAATATCGTAATGAGGGGAAAAATAAATATGAAAGGAAATGTTGAAACGATGCAGTGAGTGTACTTGTTTTGTGATATTTCCGCTCGACCTTAGGAAAGAAGCAATCAATGTGACCACGTAACGGACAGAGAGAGAGAGAGAGAGAGAGAGAGAGAGAGAGAGAGAGAGAGAGAGAGAGAGAGAGAGAGAGAGAGAGAGAGAGAGAAACTGTGGGGCGAAGGAAGGATGCAGTGACGTGTGTATGAATGTGTTGGAAGTGGATGGGCGTGGGTGGAGGTCTGGGATGGGGGTAGTGAAGGGAGGCGGAGGAGGAACATGGGAAGGGAAAGTGTAGTGGAAGAGCTTTGAGATCACGGCCGGCAAACACACACACACACACACACACACACACACACACACACACACGAGACAGTGCCACATCCGCCTCTGGGAAGAAAGCTGCGGCAGGAACTCTTACCCCCTCCCCCCCTTGGTTCCCCCTTCCTTTTCTTCCTCCCGATCTACACCCCCCCTTCTCCTCCTCCCTACCTTCTCAGCCGCACAACTCCC
>CM035196.1:7019328-7027277 GCA_020233015.1 Callinectes sapidus | reverse complement strand
AGAGAGAGAGAGAGAGAGAGAGAGAGAGAGAGAGAGAGAGAGAGAATGGTAATGAAGCTATAACGAGATAATAAAACAAGGTGTGAATGGGCAATCATTAAGTGTTATTTGGTGGTGCGGAAACGGGGCTACACTGAAGGTTGGTGGAAGGGGAGCAAGGGAGGTGCAGGGGTGAGGCAGGCTGAGGCAGGGTCAAGCGGCATCACGCAGGAGGTGAAGAGGTCAGAACACACGTTGTTATCAGGTTCTTCACGTCTGGCTAGGTGACACTTAACAACACAAAGGATGTACGGACTGATAAGAATGGGTATGGTATGACATGGGCATATTTTATGGAAATGTGAAGAGGAAATATTATACACGTTATGTGAAGGCAGTTATGAAATACCAGGAATTACATTTACGTATATATTTTCAGTGTCTTCAACTACCGCTACTACTTTTTTTCCATGTGAGGATGGCATCACGGAGGATAAAAAAGACTGGGGAGTAATGTCTACTGTATTGTCGCTGCCTATACCCCCAAATAAATGAATTAATAAATAAATAAAAGCTCGAGAAAATTCAAATCAGAGACCATTTTGATTCTAGAAACGTCTTGTTGACACTTCTCTCTTGAAACAGATCACCATGGAAAGAAGATATGGCAGAATGAGGCAAAGAATTATAGCGTTTACTACTACTACTACTACTACTACTTCTACTACCACCACCACCACTGCTATTCTAACGTACAACACTCACGACGCATCTCCTCATCAGTTCTCACATACCAAGGTAAACACTGCCAACCAGCACATATTTATGAGCACCCCCAAGACATCACCATGACTCCAGCAGACTCTCACTGACCCTCTCATTACCATCATCATTTCGCCTCGTCTTCTTCTCCTCCCCTCTTTGGGTATGAATATCAAGAGAAGCAGAGATAGGGGCGTGTGAGGTAATCTTTCCTTGTAGGGGTGCTGAAGTTGGTGGAGGAAGAGGAGGAGGAGGAGGAGGAGTGAAAAGTAAGGTTCATCTGGCCCACGTAAATCACTTTCCACCTCATTTTGACTCCTCCACTTGCCCATCACTTTGCCACCCCACTTCCACCCGACCCTCTTTTAACTCATTACCCGCCCACACCCCGAGACGTCCATCAGTACTTCCTCCCATGCTCCCCCCCCCCCCCATACACACACACACACGCACACACACACACACACACACACACACACACACACACACACACACACACACACACACACATTTCCCTCCTTTCCAAAATCTTAACTTCTGCAAAACTGAAGAAATAAGGAAACAATAAAATAAACAAAAGGACACAAAGTTATATCAGATAACATCGAGAGAGAGAGAGAGAGAGAGAGAGAGAGAGAGAGAGAGAGAGAGAGAGAGAGAGAGAGAGAGAGAGAGAACACCAGCATCTCTTTTGTTTGTTCTCATATAGGTGTTTCTCTTCCTCCGCCTCCTCCTCCTCCTCGTCCTCCTCCTCCTCCTCCTCCTCCTCCTCCTCCTCCGTTATTTTGTCATCTTCCTTCACATCAACTCTACTTTGCCCCTCCCACTGCTCTCTCTCTCTCTCTCTCTCTCTCTCTCTCTCTCTCTCTCTCTCTCTCTCTCTCTCTCTCTCTCTCTCTCTCTCTCTCTCACAACCACCATCACCATCCACCCACCAACCCACACAGGATATCCGCCCACCTACCTCCTTGTTTTCTGGCACACAGGTGAACCACTCGTCACTTAATTAGTACAGGGAATAATTTTGGACTTGGCAGGCGACGGTGGCAAGTGAGGAGCAATAAAAGAGAAGGATACGGAGTGCCACTGACTTTAGAGAGGGCAGTGGGAGGTGGGAGAGACTGTGATGGAAGGCTGCACGACTGGTTGAGTGGTTGACTGAGTGGAGGTGAGTGGGGTGGAGGTAGGCACGAAGTGGGTGAAGGTGGATGAGTGCGAGTGGTGATGCATAACAGAGGATAGTGGGTGAGGGAGGTGGTGAGGTTAAGTGGAAAGAGGGAGTGGTTGTGTAGAATGAGTGAGGGAGGGAGGGAGTGAGGGAGGGAGGGAGGGAGGGAGGGAGGGAGGGAGGGAGGGAGGGAGGGAGAGAGAAGGAGTGAGCTAATAGACAATAAGTACGCATGACTAAATGAGTAAATGTATGAGAGATTGAGACTGGGACATCGAATGGGCAAATGGGATGAGATGTGATGTGAAGAAGTGGAGGGGCAAAGGAGGTAGTTGGACTGAAAGTAGACATTGTACAGGTCAAATGGTCAAGATCAAGAAATAGCAGCAACAACAGCAGCAGCAGCAGCAGAAACAATATTATTACAAGAACACCAGGTCACTGCCAAATCGCCTTAGCCACACACACACACACACACACACACACACACACACACACACACACACACACACACACACACACACACACACACACACACGCACGCAAGCAAAAACACACACTAAAACGAATCCCTTCAAGGTCGATATAATGACGGAGAGTTGGAGAGGGGTGTCCTTCGGTAACACACACACACACACACACACACACACACACACACACACACACACACACACACACACACACACACACACACACATACCACAAATCCTGTTAGTTACCAGCAAGAGAATGCACGACAAGGCAATACTTTCCCTTCAGTGCCAAATCTTGCCAATGCAGGTATGTAAGTGCGCAGGTCACGGCCCTCTGTCCTCTCTCCCTTACAGGTGGCCATCACTTAACAGGTGCAACAGGTGGAACAGGTATCAAGGAGCACCAGGAGTACCGTTCCTTTGCATGCACCGTATTCTCAATCATTCACGACAACTAACAGGTTTCCAAGGATATTTTTTTAAGATTTCAGTGGTACTTTGAATTTGCGCATCGTGTAGAGATTCGTGTAAATTTAATTAATACCTTTCTATGGCCTTTGGATCTACCTTCATTTAGAGGTCAAAATAAAGGCTCATGTTTCATTTCACACATGTTACTAAGCACTTGGACGTGTTTTTATATTCATCATCCTTATTATTTGTTTTTATACAGCTACAGAAACTCATGTGGAGATTAAAATAACACAGACTCTTAGCTATTAATCTTCTGACCTCCATAGACCCTTCCTAATGTCAATAAAAGCGTCCAATTACACCCAAAAACTAGTGGTAAAAATGTGTCCCAAAACTGAAGGAGCTAAGTGGTGCGTAGGATTGCTAACTATGTGCTTGCTATGTGGCCTCTTAACCCTCACGTTACTACGACCCGTTAAATTCTTGCTCTGTAAACAGCTGCAATTATCAAGTTTAAGATGATATTTTGTAGTGATGACATTAAGAAAAATCTCTAGTTTACACATCCACTATCATCATATCTCTATTAACCTTTTGCTGACTAATAGTGCAAGATTTTAGGAAGATAATACTTCGTGACGATAACATTAAAAATGATTTCTGGTTTATTTATCTAATACCATCATCATACATACTGATCTTTTTTAGTAATAATGCAAAATTCTAAGTTTAAAGATGATGGCATTCAAAATTACTTCTAAGCAATTCATTCATTCATTGTCATTATGTTTCCATTTACTCTTCTCCGACTAAATAACTGAGGGGGTTAAGTTAAATGAAGAGTTGGCTGTAAGTTTTGCGTGTTATGTCGACTAATGATACTAACAGCAAAAATATAAATAAATGAATAATAATAATAATAATAATAATAATAATAATAATAATAATAATAATAATAATAATAATAATAATAATTAACAAATAATTAAAAAATAAAATAAAATACATAAAATAATAGTCGACAAGGCCAAACCTTTTCGTATCTTTATTTCATTTACAAGCTTTTGATAATATACATTTCCAACGAACAAAGAAAAGGAAAAAAAAAAAAAAAGGTCACTTCAAAATTCCATAAGTCGAAAGCTATGTAGATGAGTTCGTTTATCTATCCTTTCTATCTTTATCATCTCTTGACAGATGGCTCTTGATTTACTGTAATTTCCTGTCCATTTCCCTAAACGAGCAACCGCTAATGATACAGCGACCCTTGTCACTTCATTTCATTCAAGACTATTTAACTGTGGACCTTTACAACGGCAGGTATTTAAAGGGCTTCACTCCTCGATCAGTCCTTTTATTACCAGTGGCATCGTCTTTCGTAACTCTGAAGTTGTACACATGTGGTCAGATGTAGAGTAGCCGGCACTCTCTCCCGTTATCTTTAGCGTCTTCTGTCAATGTTAAGTCATCTGATGGCATAAGAATCTGTCCGCTGTCGAGTTATGTTATGAGATTGCCAAGGAATATTTTAGAACCTTGAGAGAAAACGTACAACAGATTAGGCGTGTGGAAGGTAACACGATTTCCGAGCATAACTGCAACGGATTGTTCAATAAGTTTAAGGTAGAGTCATAAAAATGAATGTGAGAAAACGTTGAACAGATTAGGAAGCAGTGCAGGAAAGTTGGCAAATTTATAATCCCGCAATTTAAATAAGGTTAAGAAGCTATAGCAGGATAATGGTTCGGGTTATTTTTTCTTAATAACCTTTTAGGACATTATTATCATTTTAGCCTCCTTTTCCTTTTTTTTGTTTCAGGTGTGGGAGGAAAGACTTGACCCTCCTCTCTTCCCTTGCGGCTCAGGTTACCCACTCTTGGCACCACCTTGTTCATGCTCCCGGCAACGTGTCTATTTCGGTGATGTGTTTTTTTGAAGGGCGGCCTGCAAACAACAGCTACGTGTGTGTGTGTGTGTGTGTGTGTGTGTGTGTGTGTGTGTGTGTGTAAGGTGATTTTCGGTATAAAAAAAAAACACAATAACGACTGCGATGATGATGATGATGATGATGATGATGATGATGATGATGATGATGATGATGATGAGGGCGATTCAAATCATTACCATTCAAATTATTAGTGTTACTGTCAAGAAGAGAGGGAAAAGTTAAGTGATGATTAATACACCAATGAAGTGCACACCGTGGTGACTGTAGCGTAATGATGAGATAAATACACTGGTGATGGACAACGATGACTGATGATGATGATGATGATGATGATGATGATGATGATGATGATGATGATGATGATGATGACGACGACGACGACGATGATGATGGTGAGGACATGTATGTATATCGAGGTGATGACGCGGGTAATATAATAAGTGTGCTGTTAGTGTTGACGGTGGTGGTTGTAGTGGTGGTGATAGTGGTGTTGGTGGAGCGAGGAAATTAGTGGGAAAAGAGCAAGGACGTAAAATAATAGTGGTGGTGGTGGTGGTGGTGGTGGTGGTGGTGACGTAAGACCACCGAATGAAAAGCGACAAAACTTCCTTCACATAATCCCTCCCTTTCACCCTGACCTCTCCTCCTCCTCCTCCTCCTCCTCCCTCCTTACGTGACCTGTTTCCTCCCCTCACCACGACTCGTCCCCCTTCCTCCTCCTCCTCCACCTCCTCAAACGTGCCTCTTCACTTCCTCCACGATCACCTCCACATTACTCGTTTCCTCCTCATTACCTTCACCTGCCCTCCCGCGCCTCCAACGGGACACTTTAGGCGGCACTAGACGACCTTCACCGGTGGGTCCTCTGACTCCTCTCCCTCACGAGTCATGACGTCATTCCCGCGCCACCTATGACGTCACAACTGTCGCCCAACTCCCGCCACACCCAAAACACGCACGCACGCACGCACCGCCAACGCCCCCGCCGCCATCACGAATGCTGGTCTTGGTCTCCTTTTCCCTCCATCTCCACCAACGGTAACTAAATCACACGGAATTACTGTGGCAACCAGATGTGGTGGCCGTGTGTGTGTGTGTGTGTGTGTGTGTGTGTGTGTGTGTGTGTGTGTGTGTGTGTGTGTGTGTGTGTGAGCGAGAGAGAGAGAGAGAGAGAGAGAGAGAGAGAGAGAGAGAGAGAGAGAGAGAGAGAGAGAGAGAGAGAGAGATTCTAAACGACAAGCGGTCGACATCGGTAATGGCGCGGGAGACATTAGGCCAGCTGACGTCACTATTTACGTCACCATGAAGCTTTTCGGGGGGGCAACATCCTACGTGCTCCCTCACATCTGGAGTCGACACCCCTCCAAGCCTTTTCCCATGAACCCATATTCTTGAACGCTTTGGTCTCTCATGATAATCATATAGGTATATATTTTTTCAAAGATCACTCAGATTATTAATTAATCGAGTTTTCGTGATGGCTTTTCCACGTCAGTTGCATAGAATCTTCGTCAAAATATCGCAGGAAATGTGCACACATTCTCGAAAGCTTCATGAACTTTCATAAGAACATGTTGAAAGTTGGCATGATGAGACGTAGAAATTTTCAAGAATATGAAGTTTAAGTCTACGAAGTGCAAGGAGCGCGGCGTTGTAACAACCCCTACTTTGTCTGAAATTATGTATATATCAATATTTTTTTTTATCTAAAGCCGATATGAATTTTAACATGAACAGTGGTGCTAGAAGCGTCACCTGGCGCAGCGAGACCCGGGCAGATCAACGCTAACAGCATTACACCTGACTCGCACTAAGCCGCCCTGTAACATTCACTCTCGGTGGCAGGAGCAGTGCTGAAGGACTGTGGTTCTTTCACTGTTGTACCTTTTTTAAAGTATTTATTTGGTATTCTTTTATGGGAGAGACAATTAGCGGCTCTATTTTTCTTTATTTCCCATGTGCTTTTTGCAGTTTGCTTTTCCTCCCTTGTCTATCGGAAAAGAATAATAAAAATACGAAAAAATCAGCAGCCACAGTTATCTCCCACCCTCCCTTTCCTTCCCCCGCCATCAACACACCTCAATTGCCGCGCCCACATCAGACCTAAACCTGAGTGAACAAAGCAGGGCGCCGGCCACTGTTTGGGTCACAACATGGCCAACACCCCCGAGGCATGCCAGCACCAGTGACCCGCCACACACCTGCAAACATTCACGCTCTTGTCCACCTCTATTCATCACTGTGTACGAGTACGTGCCTCTTTTCGCTCTCCACCAGCAACAGCCGCAACAGCAATACATAGCAGTACAGTGGAAGTCTAGTTGTGTTCAGACTCCCTTGATGCTGCTGCCGCTGCCGCTGCTAACCACACAGGA
This sequence comes from Callinectes sapidus, assembly GCA_020233015.1. Taxonomy (NCBI): domain Eukaryota; kingdom Metazoa; phylum Arthropoda; class Malacostraca; order Decapoda; family Portunidae; genus Callinectes; species Callinectes sapidus. Next base: position 7,020,158 of record CM035196.1, on the reverse strand, counting down.
GTAGTTATTTTAAGAATATCTGAGCGGCAAGGACGTGTGCGTGACTGAGGTGTTGAGTCACTGTAATATACATTCCCGCTGAATACTGTGGAAGTCCCCAACACACACACACACACACACACACACACACACACACAGAGGACGATAATCCCATACCTCCAGTTATCGCCTCATCAAACCCATCACAACTAGTTTGATTCCCTCCCCGTGATTCAAGTGGTGTTAATGGCGGTGGTGATGGTGATGGTGGTGGCAGTCTCAAGGCTATTCTTATTAGCCTCTTGACTCGCTGCGACGTTCAGTAGTATATCCTGGAGGTGATGGGCGAGTGTGTGTTGATGACAGGGTTACTGGCTTCATAAGGAGATGGGAGGGGGGGAAGGAAGAGGAGGAAAAGTAGTAGTAGTAGTAGTAAAAGTCGAAATAGCAACAGTAGTAGTGGTTTTGGAATGAAGCATAAAAATGTTTGTCTTCAAAACTCTGTACATTCACGGGTGTAACTGAAAAAAAATGTTATGGAAGAGTGAATAAAAAGTGCTATATACCTATCACGTGAGGCTATGCGATGGAGCTGTTGTGAGGGAAGGTGAAAGGGGGGAAGACCGTATACAAATCTATCAAGCACAGAAGGATGACCATGACTTGAACGGGCTTCTTTAGTATATATGTTCTTCAATGGTAGAGACAATTTACATGCCTATTCCTTTCTTTTTATATAATTGTTCTTCCCTCTGAATCTTCTTCATACGTGTATTAAAGATGATAAAACGTTACTGATGTTGTCGAGAGGGAAACAGATCTGCTTTTAGGGCCCGTATCTTAAATCACTT
>CM035196.1:7009328-7016828 GCA_020233015.1 Callinectes sapidus | reverse complement strand
TACAGCCATTATTTCTCGAGGTGTATGAGTTATCACTGATTAGTTAATATGTACGTCACCAAAGCCCTGCAACATTTAAAAAGCTCAATAAGTCCCCTCACGTTATTCGCTTTCATACACTAAACAAGTTGAGCCCCCAAGCGCTCCTCATAAGACTTATTTCGCAATCGTGGGATCAACTTGGTGACTTTTTTTAACTCTCTCCTGCTTGCCTATATCTTTATTGTAATGGGGTGACCAGAATTTAACACAAATTCAAGCTGAGGTTGGACAAGCGCATTAAACAATGTGGGAATTCGAAAGTCCAACCAATAAACCCAACTAATTCATACGCTGTTTTTAACTATTTCCGCGCAGTGTTAACTTGATTTGATGTCTGAGGTAATTTCAACGCCTAAGTCTATTTCCTCAGTGACCTTGACAAACTTGGAAACGTTCATTGCGTAATTATTGTGATCCTTATTACTACATTTGTTTACATCAAAATTCATCTGCCACTTGTGACTAAGCGGTCGAGATCAGATTGTAATCGTCTTTTGTCATCTGACGTGACTAATTTATTCAATACTTTAGTATCATCAGCAAACTTTGATACTTTACAGGTCAGGTCCTCACCGTTATCATTAACGTTGGTAAATAAGGAAAACAACAGGGCCAAGCACAGATCCCTGTGGCACACCGCTTAAAACTTCTCGCCAGTTTGAGCATTTACCATTTATTAACCACGCCAGAGAGCCAGTCTTCAACCCATTTGAGAAGTTTTCCATCTACATCGTGTGACCTCAACTTACCTAGTAGGTGCCTATGGGGAACTTTATCAAAGGCTTTTTGAAAATCTATTAACACTACATATATTGTCTTAGTCTTGTCGTACATGAAAACATCATTAAAGAAGTCAAGCAGATTTGTTAGACAAGAAAGTCTGGAGGAGGAGGAGGCTGAATTCATACGAGAGTAGATCCGCCCGTTCTCCTCCTCCTCCTCCTACTACTACTACTACTACCACTACTATACTATTACGTGTTCTTGTTGTAATCTAGTTCTGCCAAGAAAGTCCCTGATCTCATTAAATCATCATTAATGTAGCAGTACCCAGTGGCAATAACACGGTTCATTGTGATGAAGAGGGCCGATGAAAGGGGAGAGGATTGATAACATGCTCAGGAGACCAAGCTGGAAGTTATGACGCTGACCTGCTGCAGCTTTGTTATTGTTATTACAAAACATAAGAACATAAGCAAATGAGGGAAGTTGCGAGAGGCTGTTAGACTCATTCGTGACAGACCTTATGTGAACACCTCTGCCTATTTCCACCTATCATCCTCAACCATGAACTTGTCCAATCTTCTTTTAAAACTCCCCAATGTGTGATTATAAAAGGCTGTTTTATTGATACCTTTGCCATCATCGGACGAAAACAGAGCAAGTAACGTGCTTTCACTAGCTTGCCCGCCCCCACCAATATCCCCACACACGACTGTTACCAAGCTTGGGTTTGTAGCGTTGTCATGACCGTTCCCTTCACTAATGCAGCATGGTCCTTAAAAAATGTAAGAGACCATTAACATCATTGAGGCATTATATGGCTTCCGTGGTTGCCCTTGGGAAACTTGCGTGGCTGGTCAGCCGGATAGCTAACCCGATACCTTGGTTACCACATGGCCTGCAGGGTTACCAAAACGTTGCAAGGGACGCCTTTCTCTTCGCCTATTTACGGTCGGCACCTCTTTGTATTCCTCACTGTTCTTACTAGTGCTTAGTTCTTCGGTGGTGTGTATATCGCGCATGTCTAAAATAGGGATGATGTGTGGGTGCGATGGAAGGCGTGAGAGTTGTGGCAACCAAGATGGGAGTCACCTAGCCTCGCCTCTCCTCTCCTCGCCCCACCCCGCCCCGCTCGCCACACGAGACTGCCTGGCGACTGGCTTCCCTCCTATTGCCTTCTTCCCCTTCCTCACCACCACCACCTCGAGACATGATGAATATTGCGGAGTTGAAAATCCATTATGCATGATGCAATACACACCACTTTGCACGTGATCTACTAAACATGTTGAGGACTTAAATATAGCTTCGCCACTATCTTAGCTCGGGGAACATTCACGCACTAATCACGGCCAAAGAATCTCCATCACCCATGACATCTCGAATTGTGTATCACGTGTTCGCCTCATTACTCTCTCAGAGCAGCAACTCCCCTTCCCCCTCCTTCTCTCCTGGCTGCACTACTTGAAAAGCCTTGAGAATAGAACCAGCCATATTTGATCCAGGATGAGTATTCTGAGAACAATTTGGATTCCTACATAAACACAATAGCAATGCGTTGGAGTGAAGAGAGAAATGATGCGACATTGTTGATCCCCACACATGGAAAACCAGCAAATGTCCTCATGCAGATTTGGTGTTCTCTTCCTCCCCTGCACCTCGAATATCGTTCACTTCGCACCACTCTTAAGGTCATGTGTGAATGATGTATGCTCCTGCTATCCCACACACACACACACACACACAAAAACAATACTTATGAGAGCTTATTAAGAGGTCATGAAGTAGTTCCCGTGAAACCTTTAGGTAGTCGCGCGAGAGAAAGCTGCAACTGTGGTCAAGGCAACAATGCCAAACTTAACTCATCCCTAGGCAAGCATTCTCTTTTGTTGTCTTCCTAGTCAGGTCCAAGACTTATCGTTGGCTGGTGTTCTCCTGTATACCATCTACATAATCTGGCTCTATAATGGATTAGCCAGTCTCCCTTGCAAGACTGGGGTTGGGGGACTACAGACTCCCCCACACCACCTCACCTGCTCAGCCACATGACCCCATAACCTAAAGCATAACATCATTTACCTTCATAAATTAAATAAAATGGCATATACAGTATACCATTATACATTTACTGTTCTGTACTGGAACTTTTTCTTCATTATATATATAAAAGGGCTGTCCTACCTCTAACCAAGGACAGTTTGAGTGAAGCAAGGTGACCAAACTCACAGATATAAATATACAAAACCAAACACAAACATAACCAAAGAAAAAGTTAAAGACCATCCTTGAACTAAAGAGGGAGCATACAATGTCTCAGTCACCATCCTTGTTAATGCATAAACACATCTTTCAAAATCAGCATCAGAAAAGCAGATATGTTTAAGCCTTCCTACATAATACAGAACAATCACTGCCAAGACAATATAGAGGCAAACTCACTCATATACCAAGAAAGTAGAAATTAGTACAAAGGACTAAATATATCTCTATGTAGAGTTACAACACGAGTATAAAATGTAAAAATTACTCTTACCAAGAATAAAGCATACAGCAGCAAAATTATTCCAAAATGTAAAAAAAGACATTTACTAACCAAGTGCCAGTTCATGACACAAAATCTTACCTCAAATTGAGCTTCCTTTGTCACACTGGTTTCAGAAATGCATGGCAACATTTAAATAACACTCACCTGCAAAGAGAAAAGAAAACAATTCTGAATTACACAAAAAGTATATAAATTACATAACAATTACTGTAGATATTCTATACCATCCTAACAACATGACAATTATGATGTAATAAGTCTAGGGTAAGCATTTTATATCTCAGTATAAAATGAAGCATAGTTTGGCTAATATTGGAAATGAAAACTGATCCTCACAGATCACACACAAAAAAAGTTAATTACTCGTACATAGCATAACCAGGTCCTCCACTTTGAGATCCAACAGCAAAACTGAGCAACTGAACATAGAATGTAAATGCCTATCTTATCTTCCTGCCACATTGTTAAACAGATAAAGCAGTAGCCCAAGCAGTACTCACCACATAGCCTGGACGGAGATGGGCTTGAAGATGTGTTTCCGCCCGCCAGTGCGCACACTGAAGCCACTGATGCCAGAAGAGATGGGATTAGGGTGATTAAAGGAATTGAAACAGAAGCATTCATTAGGTAACCAAGCTGAAGCAGAGAACAGAGAGCCTACAACAGTAGTATTGAATACAGTGAAGGCAAAATGTAGTAAGTATCTAGTTAGGAAACTGATATCAATCTTTAAAAGAAGAATGTAGTTTATTATTATTTTTAAGAAGTTTTCAATATTAGCATGGATTATTCAGTGGGCAGCTATAAATAAACAGGGTTTCCATTTTCTGTACTCACCCATCACCATCCAAACTGATTGCTGTGTCAGCGAGAACTGGTACAACTAATCCAATGGAAGGCTTTTCCCCTGTGAAGTCCACTCCCAGCAGACAGTCCTCTTCATTGTCCTGCCGGCCCACCCGCCCCACCACTGCCAGGTAACGGATCCGGCCAATGTGCTGGGACTCAAGCCGCACAGCCTGGAAAAATGCAACACAATCACTGATAAAAACTAAAATGTTCAGAAAATATTCTGCCAGTGGCAATGTCATTTAAACAACTGCATATCAAAACTTAGTTAACTATAAGCAATGGACAGGAAATAATAAACATCTACTTTTAACCAAAGTAAAATCACTTCAAGTACTTGTAGCAATGTGTTAAAGGAATGCACAAAACTGACAGAAAACACACACACACACACACACACACACACACACACACACACACACACACACACACACACATACACATACACAGTAAGAGCATCTCACCATATGCAGGGTGTCCCCCTGGCACAAGAGGTGCAGCATGGCCTGTAGGTGGCCTTGGATGTCAGGCGGAGCACTGCTAGTCCGCCGACCTCGACCAAGCTGACATTCATTTTTTGGAAGAAGAACTCCAAAACCTACAAAATCAAGGAATAATTGTATGAGACAATGATAGCACAAGCAAAACAAACACTTCCATGCACTTTCAAAGATTTTTTACCTCAGTGTATACATAATAGCATCTCTACTTTATAGTCTATAGGTACATCTGTATATATATATATATATATATATACAGTGGTACCTCTTGATTCAAACTTAATTCGTTCTTTTTGGCTGTTCAAATTGCGAAAATTCGAATTAGGAAGCAGTTTTACCATTGAAATTAATGTAAAAACATTTAATCCGTTCCAGTTTATTTTGAATAAAAAAATACTACACTCAACCCCACCTATTGCGAGAAGTTGGTCTCTTAACATCGCCGCAATACCTAAAAAAAATAGCTAAAAATGCAATAGCCATTGTTAAGAAGTTATGGAAAAAAATATAATTGGTCCTGACCCATCAGAGTGGCAACATGATTTAACATATTGGCACCTTGTTTTCCCCCCATCTCATCATGAATCATAAATATCCTTCACATTTTGAGAATATAAAGTAAACACAGACATGAAATGCATAAAAAAAATTTTAAAAAGCCAAACAGGCATAACAAAACACTTATTTACTTCGGTGTGAAACTCCCAAGTTCTGATGAAGACTCGACAAGCCTACCCCCAGGTTCCCCGCCTCCTTCCCATGCACTCAATACAGGAACACATCGCGTTGTATACCCTCCTTCTCCCTCCCTCTGTCCTTATCCTCTCCCATTCAATATGCAAACAGACCGAGTAGGTCACCCTCCCCCACTCCCTCCCTCCACCAGCGATGCACTCACCATCCTCTCTCCCTTCTCGCACCCCCCCCCCTCTCTCTCTCTCTCTCTCTCTTATCAAGTAGAATGTAGTCTCACAGCATCATTTCCAACAGGAATTTTTTCAAGAAAAGTATAAATTATTGTATAAAAATGCAAATTATTATATTATCGTAGTTTGCGTAAATGACAATGATATTTAACAATTTATTCTTCATTGGTTGTTTAAAGTGTTAAATATATCTTCATTAGTAAATAAGTTTGCCAGTGACCGGAGTAGAAGGCCACATTGACTGGGGTTGTAGGTAGGAAGTGATCAGGGTTGGGGCTGGAGTAACCAAGGCAACTAGGGGCCGGAGTGACTTGAAAGCCGTTCCCGAGTCGCAATAGAGAGAGGTGTTCACGGCGGAGAAGTGCAATCGAGACCGGCCGACTGGCGGGAAGGCGGCGTCAGCCGCCACTTGTTTTTGTGTTCGAATTGTGAGGCCGCGTTCGGACTGGAGGTCAAAATTTGTTCGGTGAATGTGTTTGGATTGAGAAGTGTTCGAGTCAAAGGGTGTTCGAATCAAGAGGTACCACTGTATATATATATATTCATACCAATGAAATAGCAATCAGCGAGAGCAATGGCAAAACTCACCTTTTACAGCAAAGTAGTATTCACTTAAGCTGAAAGATAAAAATCAATTGGTCTCAATCAATATAGAAATAATAGTATCATATACATGTTTTACTTACAATATCTTAATAATATTGTATGGATTCATAGCAAAAATGTACAAAAATTATTCAAGTAATTCAATCAAACAATTATCATTTGCCAACAGAACAACACACCACACTGCATCACAATATCAAATATGTTTGTAATTCAATGCATTGGATACAGATGGTAGTTACTACATAGAGGTTAAGATCAATACGTAATCCATTCCTTACCTCCTATTCTTTTGTTCCTCTTCTTCTGCTGAGATAACAGAGCTACCATATTCCTGAAAATAATAATCATTTCACACTGAATTCATGTTACATCATCCCAAATAATACACATAAATTTATAGAAAATGTTAAAGAAAAGGTTCTAATAACATCAAATAGCAACCAAAGTCATCATCATTTTGAAAAGCTAGCTCCATGGAGCAACATTTGTGAACAGGAGGCAACTCACTGAGGTATTACTTTCTGTGTAGAGTAAAAGGTAACAATGCATTGTATGCATAATGAACTGACACTGGTGAGTGAAAGAAATAAAAATACTGTGCAGTCACCCAGATACTGCTGGTCCAAGCAGCCAGGAATATTTCACTATATCTGTCCATCTTTACAGGTACCAATCCAGCAATCCCACAGAAGCTGGCCCAGACAAACCACCACACCTTAAAAGAATACACAAGGAGCTAGCATGTCCTTTATACATGATATGGAGGTCTCTCACTCAAAGGAAATGTCCAGAAAGTATGAAATATGGACTAATCACCCCCATACACAAGGGTGGCAGCAGGGGATATGTAACAAAGTATAGACCAGCTATGCTGACATCCTTTGTTTTAAAAGTACCATATATATCTGATTATAAGACAAGATTTTTTTTTTTTATAATTTTGAGACTCCTAAATCAAAGGGTCATCTTATACACTGGTAACAAAATACAAACCAATAACCCGGTGGTGAACAGTAACTCACTTTACTTTGAAATTCATTCCACAGGTGCACACACGTGTGTACATCATTTACTGTGTGTGCGTGTGTGTGTGTGTGTGTGTGTGTGTGTATGTATGTGTGTGTGTGTGTGTGTGTGTGTGTGTGTGTGTGTGTGTGTATGTGTATATATATATATATATATATATATATATATATATATATATACACACACACACACATAATTCATTGGCTTAGCAGGCAGCTCCTCTCTAGCAATGTCTAATGTTTACTGGTGGCATCATTGTTTAAGCGGCAATCACACTGAC
>CM035196.1:6991828-7004328 GCA_020233015.1 Callinectes sapidus | reverse complement strand
GACACTCAACTGTCCCCTTCTACACTGAACATTCTCGAAATATCCTTTAATTATAATCTAAAGTGGAAACACCACATCTCTCTAGCTAAAAACAGCTTCTATGAAGTTTGGTGTTGTGAGCCGTCTCCTCCAGTTTTTCTTACCTCCCCAACTGCTAACTCTATACAGGGGGCCTCATCCGTCCATGTATGGAGTATGTTTCACATGTTTGGGGAGGCTCCACTCATACAGCTCTATTGAACAGGGTGGAATCAAAAGCTTTTTTATTTTATCAATTCCTCTCCTCTGACTGACTGTCTTCAGCTTCTTTCTCATCGCCGCAATGATACCTCTCTTGCTATTTTTTTATCACTATTTTCATGCTAACGGCTATTCTGATCTTGCTAACTACATGCCTCCCCTACTCCCACGGCCTCGCTACACAAGACTTGCCTCTTCCTCTCACCCTTCTTCTGTCCACTTTTCTAATGCAAGAGTTAACCAGTATTCTCAGTCTTTCATCCCTTTCTCTGGTAAACTCTGGAACTCTCTCCCTGCTTTTGTATTTCCATCCGCCTATGACTTGAACTCTTTCAAGAGTGAGGTATCAAGACACTTACCTCATTCTTTTGGCTAATGAATCAGAACTTTCCCAGGGACCGGCACTTCAGTGGGCTTTCTTATTATATTTTTGTTGCCCTAGGCCGCTTCCCTTCCACATAAAAAAAAGAATAGGCAACATCAAAAGTTTCACCAAAATCTCCGAAAGAGAATGGCCAAGACTCAGTGAGGAAAACCAGATCACCACCTGATGGTGCTCTTAGATTTGCAGCTTCGGAGCGACTTATCATGTGTTTTCCATGGATTTGGGGGGTTTCTTGCTACTGTGTTAGCTAGTGGGATTTTCAGTTGGCTTTCTTGATATTATTTCAGGTCAACGAATTTAAGGAGAGTTAATAACCATTTCCGGCGCAAGTCAGTCGTTTGATCACCATGTGACGAATTAGTCAAACTAATTGGTAATCCTTACTAATACAAGTGTTAAATCCGCATGCAGTAACGATGTCACCCAAAACTATTTTCTATAAATGATCCTTCAAGGTGATTTAACGAACAAGAGATATTGACAACATTTTACAATTCATGACTGAAAAGATAATAGGCATTGGATGGTGTCATGGAGATTAATGTAAATCGATCGGGTGCCACAGAATAGAAAAGGTTGGGAGCCATTGGTTTAACGAGTATTTCTACTACTTGGGGCACTCTAAAGTGGCCACTGGCCGGTTTTGTGAGAACGTTTTTTTGACGGCTGATCTTTCACTGTTGCCACGTCTCCATAGTTCACTGACCCGTTCTTCCAAGAAGTATATATAATTCCCTTACGTTGTATATTACTGTCTTACATTGGCTGTGAAGCTGACTATTTTGCGAGCTTGTAGCAGAACTGTCCATAGGGAGATCGAGTGTGAGGGCGTCAGGAATGATGATAGTGGAGAAATGTGGAATCCTTGGGAGAGCCCGTGATGTGGCGATGGTGGGAGAATCCCTGCCAAGCTCAAGGTCATACAAAACCGGCCACTTTTAGCAAGGAAGAGTGCCCCGAGATATTAACCTCTCTCTGCATTCTTCCCTTCTTTTTCTTCTAATGAAATTGATATAAATAAAAGTGGATACATTGAAAGCTATGATTTTAACGGCTTATAATAGTTTGACATTTAATTTTGCATTAATGCAGTACAATGTTACTGGAAGTAGAACGATCGCGCATTGTGAGTTACAGCCAGTGCACACAGCGGAAGAGGGAAAGGGAGATGAACTTTTCGCGCTATCAATCAATCACTCATGTGATTATCAAGGTCATACGCCGGTGGGCGCGTTGCCTCGCCTATCCTTCGGCGCCACCCCTGCCGGTCACGCCTAGCAAGTCTCCATGCAGGCTCCCTTCCCATACTGAGTGACTCCCAGCAGGAGGCATCGACTTGCCGCAGCCAGGAGTTCAGTGGGCGTCCCCTTGGCCTCCTCCAAGCCGGGTTATCCCTTTTGGAAACAACCCGATAAGCAGGATCGGCTTCCGGGTATCACTCCACATGCCCATATAGCCGTAGTTGGTGCTAACTGAGTATGCTATAGTCAACCCATAATGTACTGACCCGTAAGGTGTGTTTTGCCACCTGTGCGACTTTGCCACATATCTTATTACTTCAAAGAAAACGGATTGAGGACCTTTCTCCTATTTATTTAAAGCATAACTACGAAAAAAAAAAGGCGTGCGAAATCCGATGATATGTGTAGCTAATTATACCATAAGTACGTTAAAAACATTAAAGATATTTATTGTATACGTGCAAATGAAACTGGTAGTTTATATATTTTTTTTCTTTTCTATGCTCCCGTGAGATACAGTCATATTAATATAATGAGTGGTGTCCTTCCAGCGTGGCGACCAGATAGGAAGTGACCCGGTATGTATGGGTGCGGCGACCTCACTCACCCCCCCCCCCTTCCCCCTCGGATAATCCCACCTCGGGTCAGTGGCAACGTCGCCTCACCTGATATGCCGCGTTTTCATATACGTATTTGTATCTCTCTTGATATCAAATAATTGATCATATCATCTGTTATTTTAAACATTTTAGACCATCCTAAGAACATGATTTTTTTATAATACTACGAGTGGAAGACTGTGAGTGGCAAGGGGATGTATGCTTTGATTCGAGATTTGTCACCATGGCCACTCCCACCCTATGGGTCAGTACAATTTGGTTTTACTATAGTAATAGGCCTCCAATCGGTCCCATGATCCTGCGAAGGATAGCATACGAATTGACTTTGCTGCGTATAATCATGTGTTTATGGAAAGAAGACCTATATCGGCTGTTGGATAATAAGAGTTTATGAGCTGGTAGTATCTGGCACGTTTTGTTTGGCTGCTGCTGGATAAATGCCAAGTACCGCATGCATACGTATTATTCTTTATATTATTTTTGTGTTAATGAGTTAGGCAAGAAAATATGGTATGTCAGGGGTTGTACAATATATTGTTACGAGCGTGTGGTTGGGTGTTGGATTCGGGTTCGTGTGTGTGTGGGGTTTAGTGTTACGAGTGTGTGGTTCAGGCGTCGAATCTATCGAATCTACTAGGTTCGTCTATGTGTGTGCGTGTGTGTTTGGGGGTGAGGTGGTGAGGTGGCTGCACGGGACTAGTCAGTTAAGGCAGGAGTCTTGTAGTCCACACACGACCTCCTCGCCTCTCACCACTTGTTGAGGTTGCTGCACGGGTTTAGTTAGTTTAGGCAGGAGTCTTGCAGTCCACGCACTACCTCCTCCCCTCTCACCACTACAAGTTGTCTCTGTACACGGATTGGTACAATAAACACAAAGGAGGAACAAGAGTGCTTCCCTGTGTCAGGGGAACCTAGGAAGGAAAGGAGTGGCCCGCCTATACGCACACACCAGTCCAGTCTCACTTAGGAAAGTGGGTATGTGTTGCGCCACCATACATCACTCGATGGCTTCTTGACACCCTTGGAAAGACTGACGGCGTAACAATATTTTCTAACTTTTGTGAGGTGTTTAAGGTAAAATGGAGTGACTTGAAGGCCTATTTCATTGTCGTCGTGGATTTCGTCTGCTACTTGTTTCGGGCTGAGGATGTGCAGAGTAGGTAGCACGTGATCTGCGCATATACTGTTTCGTGCTGGTGTCCCTCACAACAACATCATCCTTCGCCTCACCTGCGTGCTCATAAGGAAGACCAGTCGGCTCCAACGGCCGTGATACTTTCACAAGACAACACCAGGCTCAGAAGAATCACCTGATCTTCGCATCCCTAACAACACGTGGTAAGTACATCAACTTTGCAGCGAGACATACATATTTCCATAGAATTGTTCGTATCACATGTAATATTTAACTGTAGAATGCATTATACACTGAGGTCATGGGGTAGATACCAGCCTGCTGTAGTAGTCTTAAAACATGTCATGTGCATACAAGTTGGGATGGAGGCAAAGAGGTTCACAGCCACCTCAAATTACACCAGACTGGGACCTCCACTCCATAGCACAGATAATGATCTAATTACTCTCTCTCTCTCTCTCTCTCTCTCTCTCTCTCTCTCTCTCTCTCTCTCTCTCTCTCTCTCTCTCTCTCTCGGCGTCGCCAGGTTAGCTTATGCTTGCTTAGGATGATCTGGATACAACCAAGTGCTGTGTTCCCTATCTGCCTCGCCAGGTTAGGTTAGTTTAAGATTATGATGGGTTAGGTAAATTAACCCTTTCTTAGCTGGACAAAATATCTTCCTCTATCTTCAAACCGCATACTTGTGTGTGTGTGTGTGGTAGACCCTCGCAGTTAATTGCTACCTTAAAGGACAAAATTGCCATCCATTTCCCCTGTTTTATTTCTTGTGCCTCCATTACGAATTGTTTTTACATTGCTAGGAAGATTAAGGAAGGACGACCGCAGTAGAGAAAGGGTTAACAACATAAGGGAAGCTGCAAGAAGCCACTTGGCTTAATCTAACATTGAAAATTAAGTTTTGTGAGTTTACCATGCTATCTTTAACTTGTATTTTACATTTCAATTTCATTACAGGTATTTAAAATGTGTAGTGGATGGAACATGAATGAGGTAGCCAGCTGGCTGACTTCTATAGGTTTAGAGGAACTGGGTCCAAAATTTATTGGTACCTATGTGTTTAGAAGTTAACATGTTTCATGTTTTTTTCCTGTGTACTTAGATTTTTTTTTTTTTTTTTTCAGGAAACAAGACATCATGCAATAAGTTTTGAACAGTTAATACACAGTGAAATGTGCATATTGTGAAATACCCCAATCTAACTTTTCACAGTATTGTAATCATTTACAAATTTATCATGAATACATACCCAACTTCCAAATATTCTGCCATGTTCAAGAATGTAAAAAAAAAATTTGAAATGTTCTCCACTTCAAAAAACATAATGCCCGGAATCATGGAACAAAGATGTTTCTCAATACAGATAATGATCAGATCACAGCTGGTATGGCTTCAGAATTTCTTCCTGAAGAAGGTGCGAATGCATGCAGTGATGTAGATATTGAAGGAGGAAGTTGTAACTTTGAGCACCATAGCTGTTTGAAAAATGTTATATATTTATTCTATTTTTTGGAATGAAATAAATTTCCACAGTTTACTGAAAAGTGTTATTTATTTGTTATATTTTTGTAATGTGAGAGATCTTAATGTGGCCAGCCCCTCCCTGACTCCCCCTCGCTCTCAATCAGGTTAACTCTCACACAAGAAATATTAGAAACTAATGGATAAAAGTGTGCTTAACCCCTTCAGTACTGGGACATATTTTTATCTCGAGTTTGAGGTGTGATTAGATTTTATTTAGATAAATTTCCTACTATGAATAAACTTTTTCCACTAATCACTATAATCCACACTTGCTTCCCTTCCTTCTGATATATTTAGTTATATTATTATTATTATTACTATTATTATTATTATTATTATTATTTATTATTTTATTTTATTAATTTTTTTTCTTACCAATCATTGCCTCCATTTCATTTCCCACTATGAATCAACTTTTCCACTAGTCACTATAATCCATACTTGCTTCCCTTCCTTTAGATATAGATATTATGTATTATTTTCATTATTATTATTAGTTTTTCACTGACTATTGCATCACACATTAAATTCCCACTATGAATAAACCTTTTTCCACCAATCCCGACCCACTGACCACTATCCCCTTCTTTAGATACACCAAGCTGAGGTTTGCCGGGAACCACGAGCCACAGACAATCATCCCCAGTGCAGTGGCCATCAAGGAGACGGCCAAGGTGGGGGAGCAGTCTCAGCGCCGCCTCTGCAAAAGAGTGGAGGACCTGGACTTCTTCATTGGGGATGAGGCCATGGATGCTCATAATGGCGGGCGCCTCCCTCTGCCTCCCCTTCCTGACTCTTATCTTACTTATAACATGATTTACTGTTATACTGTTATATTTGCTCTTGTCATAATATCTAGCATTGTGAAGTGATGTTTTCCAGGGAGAAAATGAAATAGGGACGTGTTTACCTGTCTGTACAGGAAAAGTCACCCCAAACAGTACAGGTGAGTAAAGAAATGTGTTTAAATTTGTTCATGTGGGCAGTGTAGGCGAATTTAAATGAAGAGATGAATAATGATATGAAGGTATTATTTTACTTTAACACCAGTCTCCAGTTGGCTTTTCCTACCCTTCATACCATCTGTTGGAGCTTTTCATACTGAGTAATTTGACCCCCATATGTAACTGACGCAAATAAGTAGGGAACATTGAAAACCGCCAATCTTAAGCTAATATAAGGAATTGATTGTTAATCCTGTATATTTCCCCAATGTATTGAGTGCAATGGAGTGCAAAAGTGCCAGCTGTGGGGAGGAAGGAGCCATCAGTGTGTGTGAGGAGGGAGGCTGGCTCACCTCCACCCCCTACCCACCACGCCTCCCCCTCCACCACCTCAACACAGCCTCCCCCAGACCTCCTCTCACCCCATACAGGTAAAAAAGACTTCGTTTATTTTATTTTTTATTTTTTATGAATAAGTCAAGTATTGTGTCCAATTGGTACTTAAATATTTTTCTTCAATACTAGTACCTTTTCCTTTTATTTTGGTATTATATGTTTGTGTATATGTATTAATTAGTGAGCCAAGTTTGAAATATTCTTTTTAGTATCAAATGGCAACAATGTATTTAAATTCTTGTATTTATTGGTTGTCCTTTCTGTAATATATTCTGCTGTGTCACATATTTCTCCATTGTTTGTGTATTATGTTTTCCATTTCATTTGTGTGCATTAATGTATTACTCTGTTTAAAAGCATTTTGTCTTGAAATATACTCATAATACTAAATATTTGGGATTTGCCGGGAACCACGAGCCACAGATGATCATCCCCAGTTCGTTGGCCATCAAGGAGACGGCCAAGGTAGAGGAGCAGTCCCAGCGCCGCCTCTGCAAGAGAGTGGAGGACCTGGACTTCTTCATTGGGGACGAGGCCATGGACGCTACTGGCTATGCTGTCAAGGTGAGTTGACTGGGGTAGACTGGGGTAGGTTAGGTAGAGAGAGAGAGAGTCATGCTGGCTATGCTGTCAGGGTGAGGTGTCTGGGGTGGGCTGGGGTAGATTAGGTAGAGAGAGAGATTTGATTTGATAAATTTATTGCACCCTAAAGGAATCAATAAAAAAATAACAATGGTAGGTTAGAGAGTCGTACTTTTAGGTGAGGTGAGGTAGAAAGACTGTGTTAGATTAGATTTGGTGGAAAGTGAGTGTGTGTGTGTGTCTGTTAGGTTAGGTGGAGAGAGGGAGAGTCCTACTTTAGGTTAGGTTAGGCACTGTAAGGTACAAAGAAACATTAGGTTAGGCAAAGAAAAGAAACACAAAGAAGTTAGGTTAAGTGAGACAGGGAGTGAAGGAAAGCCACAAGGAAGAAAGAACTGAAGAATATAGTGAAATACTTGAAAAAAGAGTACATTTTGCCTTTTCTACTCAGTTTAAACACTTGAGGTAATTATGAAACAAATTAAGATATCTTAGAGTGATCAGTTATTAAGGAAAGATGAAGCCAATAGCAGTGAAAGGGTATAAACATGACGACACTCACCATTGAAGGTATCAGTGTTGTAATGACCCGCTGGTACACTTACACGCTGACGGGTATGTGATAGGAAGCTGCATCAAACACATCCCCATCGCTGGCAGGGACGTCACCTACTTTGTCCAGAGTCTGCTGAGGGAGAGAGAGCCAAACATCCCTCCACAAATGAGCATGGAAACCACTAAGGCTGTCAAGGGTGAGGAGGATGAGATGGTGTTGCTTCTTGTTGTTCAGTGTGTCACTCTTTGTTGGTATTTGTGTTGAGTAGAAGTAAGACAAAGTGTAAAGATGTTAAGGAAAACCTGGGCTGGGTCAGGGATACTCTTTACTCTTACATTTCGACAGAATGTCCTCCTCAGTGACGGACATGGGTTTTCCTTACCATCTTTAAATTTGTGTTGCTAAAGCTGTCAGGGAAGGTATGGGTTAGTGTACTGTTTCTTACTGATAGTATGTATTGGTAAACCTGGGCTGGGTCAGGGACACTCTTGCCACTTTCCAGGGTGTTTGTCTTTTTTCCATTTGTTCCAAGCTTTGTCTCTTTGCTCCTTTGCCTCACTGCATCTTCTGTTATAACACTCCTGTATATATACCTTTTTCTTGTCTCTGTTTTGGCACATATGTTTCCACTCCCTTATTGTAAATGTTCCTAAACATCCTCCATATCTCTTCCACTCCCACCTCTTCTCTGTAAAATTCATTCCATTTTGTCTCCTTGAAGAATTTTTTTATGCCATGGAAGTCAGTTTTACTATATATGTGTGTGTATGTAAAAACAAACAAATATTAGCTGCTCCTGATGCCACCCTAACGCTCCCCTACCGCCCCCTTTCGCCTCGCCGCCCCCCAAGATCGTTTCACCACACCCAGGGGGGCGGTACCGCCCACTTTCAGAACCACTGGTGTAGTCCATGGTCAAATCTATCAACATGGTCCCCCATGATTCTTCTCCTCCTTCCGATGACATATCTTCCCAGTGCACCTCCTTACAATTGAAGTGTCCCATCAATATTGTATTTTCTCCCTCTTTTAATATCTCCTTTAGTGAGTTTTTTGTATCACTTATCATTGCGGTGTATTCTCTCTCCTTCCAGGCTCTCGTTTTTGGTGGTACATACATTACTGTAAAATCCCTATTTTTTCCTATCTTTGTCTTCTATCCTTAAAGTGATAATTTCCGCATTATCCTCTCCATACATTACTTTCTTAACATTTATAATTTCCATGACCAGTATCATGACTCCTCCTCCCTGTTTTTCTTTTCTGTTTCTATACCAGCTCTTATACAGCTTGTTTCCCACACTGTCTGGTGGTATCTGTCCTTTTAATTCAGTTTCCACAATTCCCATTATGTCTGGTTTTGAGTCCTTCAGATAATCATCGAGTTCATTTAGTTCATTAATTCCCGTTATCATCAATCCATTTATATTTGTATAGGCTATCTTTAGTTTGATGCTATTGCTGTTGCTCCCCCTTCTTCTTCTTTTCGTTCCTGTATATACCACTTCCTCATTCTCATGTCCACTACCCTCCAAAAGAATTTCATTTTCTCGGTCTCTGTTCTCTTCTCATTTGTTTCCTTGGCCTCAGCTCTTGGTAGTTTTTCTTTCTCTCTCTCTTCCATGTCATGTCTCTCTTTATCCAAATGTCCTTAGTCTCTTCCTTGCTTGCTAGTCTGGCAGACCGTGCTAACAAATCTTCTACTGTTGTTTGTGACTTCAGTTTGATCTTAATTGGGCGGTGTCTTCCTTCAACATATTTACCTATTCTAAATACTTCTTCAATATCCTTCTCCAGCTCTTGATTTTCATCCTGTATTTTATTTATTACACCTTTTGCAATTTCCATGTCCTCTCTATCTCTCACAAATTTTACTGGGTTTCTTTTTTCTATCACTCCAAAAACCACTACACATTTCTTCTTGTCCACTGCTTCTCTCAATAAGTTGTGTTTCATCTTAATTACTTGCACCACAGTCTCCCTAGTCTTTTCCTTCACTTGTTAGTTTACAATTTCTGTAACTTACTTGTTGACTTTCCTGTTCCTTTTTCCAATCGTTTTTTAATTCCTGGATTTTCTCTAGGTTAGTCTGCGCTGTGGTCGGTATGTCCTTAATTTGTTCCCTCACATCACGTGGACTCCTGCATTGTAGTGTTCATGAGCCACAGCCGAGACGACACCTCCTTCACCTTGGACAGCAATGACGTCACTGTGCATGACGTGGTGGAGCGTTTCAACAACAGAGAGTGTCCAATTCTGAAAGGCAAACCCAAAATCTTCATATTCCAGTTCTGTAGGTAGGTAACCATCCCACGGTATATTTTATGTTGGAATTAAATGTTTCAAATGTTCTAAATGTTATGTATGAGTGTGGTCCAAAAAATATAGTGTCTCTGGATAGCATGGGTATCTGCAAGGGAAGGGGAGGGGGGCGAGGAGGTGCATTTACCCATCCCTTGATTTGATAAATTTATTGCATCAAAAAATAACAATGGTAGGTTAGAGAGTCGTACTTTTAGGTGAGGTGAGGTAGAAAGACTGTTAGATTAGATTTGGTGGAAATTGAGTATGAGTGTGTGTCTGTTAGGATAGGTGGAGAGAGGGAGAGTCCTACTTTAGGTTAGGTTAGGCACTGTGAGGTACAAAGAAACATTAGGTTAGGCAAAGAAAAGAAACAAAGAAATTAGGTTAAGTGAGACAGGGAGTGAAGGAAAGCCACAAGGAAGAAAGAACTGAAGAATATAGTGAAATACTTGAAAAAAAAGAGTACATTTTGCATTTTTTTGTATCAGGAGATCATGATAAGATGAAGCATGGAAAAATTGTAGACGCTGAAATGGAAAAGGTTTTGGGAATGAGATGGGAGCCTAAGAAGGATCAGTTTATATTCAAAGTGCGCATTAACTTCTCCAACGCGCGCGCACACACACACACACACACACACACACACACACACACACACACACACACACACACACACACACACACACACACACAGACACGAGACACAACAATACATACTATCAGAGTGGCTCACTTTCTCCTGTAAAACACAATAATTAGTAGACACACGTATGTCTCCTTATATATTGCACAACAAATCATATGCTGGCACCAAAAAATTTGTACTTCTTTAGGATGCTGGGTACTATATTGTTATTGATTCTATGGCAAGCTTGCCTGGTGACACCACCACTGATGTTAGGGTCCCTAAAGTTGTCAATTTTTGGACAAGAACATAGATAGATAGTGTTGCAATGTGTGTGAGAATTTTCTTCCTTACAAAGCTTGCATGATATGCCATCCTCAGCAGTTATGTACTGCCAACAGTACTTATATCCCAACCTTAGCCACATAGTAACACTCTCTGGTGGATGATCTACCATACATAGCATACATTGGTGTTATTAAATACAGTGTTACATAGTGTGTCTCATACTTTCACTTCCGCTATCTAAGATTTTTACAATATTTTTTTGTGGTCCCATTGTCTTCTCTTACTTACTCACTGATATACCCTTAACTCTTTGGAAGCTCAGTGTAGGCTCTGAATCAACTGAAATATATAATGTGTTGTAATGCCTCCTTTGCAAGTTTGTCAGCAGTTTCTTTGAGACAAATTGCAACATGAGATGGTATCCACATCAATTGCACAACATAGCCATTAGCTTTCAGCTGAAAGAGAACAGTTTTACACTGGAGAACTAAGGCATGCGACATTTAAAGAACCAACAAATAACAAAGCACTCTGACTGTCAACAAAAACATCAATATCTTGACATTTCAAGTATGGAATTAACAATCCCTCATATATAGCCTGAAGTTCTGCATCTGAAGTACTGAATGAAAAATTGCTGCCACATCTCTTAGATAGATGTTCATCAGTACATAAACCCTCTTCAAAAAAAACTCTAATTACTGCCCCACATCCTGCCTTACCATCACAATACATCATATGTACCACGTTGTTTCTGGGTAGAATATTAATTTTAGATTAGAAAACTTGCTTCAACTCTAAAGGACAGAGATCACCTTTCCTACAGCATTCAAGTGCAGAATATCAACCTTAATTTTCTCCTGCTGCCAGGGTGGAATACTATGCTCCTTCCTTTCCCAAATATGTGCAATAATGAAGTGCCTCGTACTCTAGCAAGATTTTATACAACTTCCTGCCATAAATATTTACTCTGTTAGAAGTACGGGCAGTTCGGCAGGTGTTCAACAAGGATATCAATGCATCATCACCTCTTCTAAGCATTCTAATTGCAGCAGATATAATCAATTCTTTAATTCTGCACTGAACACTTGAAAGATACAGTTCCATTCTCATCATTTCTATTCTAGTAGTTCTTGCACATCCGAATATAGTTCTCATAGCGTCGTTTTGCACCACTTCTAAAGGTTGCAGGCTTTTCTGTGGAAGGGACACAAGGACAGGGGCAGCATAATCAATTATTGATCTAATAGTACTAATAATATATATACATGGTCCGTAGTACAGTACAGGTACAGTACCTACTACCCCACTTGCATTATTTGCCAATATTTTCAAAGGTTTCAATCTTGCCTTAAAAATATTTTTCACATAGTAGTTCACAGCACTCTTGAGTTGAGTGAAAGGTGACGACATACTACATTCCAAGGTATATACTTATGATTAGCAACTCTTTCCAGTCTTTTATCCATTGAACATAACAACTAGTCTGTCAGTTGCATCCTTTGACTGATATTTGGTTTTCTCACTCTTTTGCCCCCCAGAGATCATCATGTTTGAGTCGTTCAACGTTCAACGTGCCTGGGCTGTACATCATCAATCGCAGTGCAGCATTGTCTGTCCCTGGCGGCGTTGACTTCCTGGCAGTTACTACCTTCACCCT
>CM035196.1:6974521-6986761 GCA_020233015.1 Callinectes sapidus | reverse complement strand
TTTATTAAGGTGTTTTCATGTTTTTGGTGATTTTTTGAGAGGTTTGCAAAGGCGGTTTTCATGTTTTCGATGTTTGTTATGGTTTAGGTTAGGTTAGGGGATATTTTTTTGGGGGGTGTTTTTTAAGCTTGTGTTTGGGGTTTAAAGGGTGTTTTAAGGGTGTTTAGGGTTCTTTCTTAAGTTTATCATGTTTTTTCATCACTGCGAAGGTGTTCAACAAGGATATCAATGCATCACCTCTTCTAGTCATTCTAATTGCAGCAGATATAATCAATTCTTTAATTCTGCACTGAATACTTGGAAGATACAGTTCCATTCTCATCATTTCTATTCTAGTACTTCTTGCACATCCTAATATAGTATTCATAGCGTCGTTTTGCACCACTTCTAAAGGTTGCAGGCTTTTCTGTGGAAGGGACATAAAGACAAGGGCAGTATAATCAATTATTGATCTAATAGTACTAATAATATACATGGTCCGTAGTACAGTACTGGTATACCTACCCCACTTCCATTATTTGCCAAAACTCTCAAAGGTTTCAATCTTGCCTTACAAATATTTTTCACATAGTTCACAGCACTCTGAGTTGAGTGAAAGCTGATATACATTCCAAGGTACTTATGATTAGCAACTCTTTCTAGTCTTTGTCCATTGAACATAACTACTCTGTCAGTTGCATCCTTTAACTGATATTTGGTTTTCTCACCATTTTTTTCCTCTTTCCCCCTTTCCCTAGAGATCATGTTTGAGTCATTCAACGTGCCTGGGCTGTACGTCGCAGTGCAGGCGTCACAGCAGTTACCTTCACCCTACAGAGAGAGAGATTCAGCTCCATCTGCCCGGACATTGCCAAGGAGTTCAATAAATACAATAGTGACAGTAACAGTGACCCGGCTGAGTAGATAAGGAAATACAAAGGCAAGAATCCTGCGAAGAACAATCAATGAAGCCTTTACTATTGACATTGGCTATGAGTGAGGCTTCCTGGGACCTGAGATCTTCTTCCATCCCGAGGTGAGAATGTGTGTGTGTGTGACATTATTGTTACAGTCACTTAGTCAAATGGCCTTGCTGTTGATAAGTGTGTGTGTGTGTGTTTGTTGGGTAAATTGGCAGGTTTTTTTTATTTGTTATTCTGTTTTGGTTGTATAGTGTTTGTGGTATTTTGGTTTTGAGTGGGAGATTGGAAATGTTCCAATTTTTACTAGCCTCTATGTTGCCAATTTTTACTAGCCTCTATGTGTGAATGTGTGTTGGTTGGTTGATAGAGAGTGATAGAGAGGTATGTATGTATAAATTTACCTAGTTCTGTGTGTGTGTGTATAAGTGAGTAAGAGATAATGTGTAATCAGATGTATTTACCTAGTGTGTGTGTTGCCAAGATTGTGTGTGTGTGTGTCTTGCAAAGACAAAGACTGTATGTGTGTTGTAAAGATAGAGTATATGTGTGTGTGTTTGTGTGTGAGAGGGAGAGATAGGGAGAGTGCACAATTGATTCATTCCTCACTAATGCTAATGATTACCTGGGGGGTTATAAATCAATAGATAAAGAATAACTAATCAGATTCACATTTTTTCATTTTTCTTCGCTCAGTGACGCCAATTTTTTTCCTTGTGACTTTCTCTTTTTTATATATCAATTTCTAATGTATTCTCTGATAATTTATTGATAGACTTACTTTACACATTGCCAAGCATTGTTATATTGGGGTGAGGAAGCTTAGAATGACAATCTACCACTATACCAGGCCACCAATCCTGTCAAATAGTAGTAGTAATAGCAGTATATCTGTCTTTACAGGACCATGAACATGAACAAACTCTCACCATTCACACCTTTAGCCTCTGGGATAGTAGTAGTAATAGCAGTCTATCTAACTTTACACTGTGGCTAGTTATAGTGTTAAGAAAACAGTGAAGAACGTGGTGAATGAAGTTGTAGTGTTAAGCAAGCAGTGAGGGTATTAATTAATCTAAGCTTCCTCAGTCTCAGAATCGAAAGGTGCTTTTGCTTGTTAACTTCGTATTTTCTTTGTATTGTTAAGTCATTCAGAAATCCTTTGTTCCTTTTCAGTGCTACAGGTGAAGTTATTGTGATCCTTCTATTAATTGTAAGCTTCCATTATGGTGTTATGTATTATTAGCACTATGACACTTTGAAAAACTGTGTTAATAAGCTGTCTTTCTACACCCCATGTCCCGGGGTAAGGGATTATTCCACCACAGGCTCAAAGGCCAAGGAGACGGGAGATGAGCGCCCGCAGCTACGCGCTGATACAGCGTAAGTCCCCCACTTTACTTTTACTTTCTACACATCATCCTGGCAACCACACACAGGCAGGCCCAGACACACACACACACACACACACCAAGAGAGAGCGTGTGTGTGTATGTGTGGCATTGCTGGTCTGTGGTATGGAGGGATGGGTAGATCAGTTCTTATTACCAAGTTGTTCAAAGTGTTATAAGTTTGATTCATTCCTATATTCTTTGAAAATACAACCTAATTTTCATGATTTCCACTAGAGTTAATTCCAAAGATCTTTTTTTCCAAGTGTATAGCCTAAGTAATATATATATGATAATACATTTTATTGTTTATCCAATTTTTCAATGCCTCTACCTTTCATTTCCTTCCTTTTTTTTATCATGGGGTTGTCTCTTATGAAGGGATTCTTGGGAAAAGAGGAGACAAAAGATAATATACGAACAATAGAACAGAGAAAACATACTACTACTACTACTACTACTAGTAGTACTATGAGGGAAAACTGTAGTCGTTGCCATCGGTGAAGAACATTTAGGCGCCGGCTGAATATGGGATTTTCCCGTGTGCTGCGTTGTCACATCCACAGGACCAGAGAGAGGGGGAGATTGTTTTCATGTTTTCCAGCATTATTTTTTTTCCCCCTTGTTTTCTTCTTTTGTTTACTTGCTTACGGTTTTTCTTTACTTCTTTTTTATTGGTTTGGTGTTTAGCGAGTGTTTGATAACTTGTTATATTGGTTTAGTTTGTTTTAGTTAGTTTAGTATTTCAGATTGATTTTTGTTGTATTTCTTGATTTTCTGGTTGTGTTTGAAGTGTCAAGTTAACTTGTTGCCTTGGTTGCCCTTGTTCGCTTATTTATGTGTTATTTCGTTAATTAGTTTTCCTTTGACGTTTCTGGTGTTTTATCTTTATTGTTCCATTGTTCATCTGTATTAGTTGTATTACCTACTTGATTTCTTAGCGCATATACTGTGTGAATAGCAAATTAGCAAGATAGGACTACTGGTCGTTCCAGGCCGTGACGTGTGTGGGTGGGAGGGCCGAGGGTCTGTCTTTGTTTCTGGCAGTCTGGCTCAGTTTGTTGTGGGGTGAGAGTGTGAGCGGGTGGAAAGGTCTTACTATCCTATTGAAAAGCCTCTGGTTGAACAAACTCGGGTTCTTGAAATGTTTGACCATTCTAGTGACATTATTAAGACGGTTTTTACCTTTCAAACCCTGGGAGAAAGTGACAAGGGGATTGAACGATCTAAGGACAGAATAATAATAATAATAAGGAGAGCCTGCTGCTGGTGCTTCAGTGTTCAGTGTGTCATCTTAATACTGGACTAAAGCCGCAAGATGGAATCACAGAGGCTGCTGGAATACGTTATTAAGGTGACTACAGCCATTGTGACACAAGGCTTTACCGTGTCAATGTTTATTTACCTATATAGGAGGGGGGGCTACCCCTCCACAGACCCCGGCGCTATCTTGGATTCTTATTTCATCGGTCATTTTTACCCATATCACTCATTATAAGCTCATCTTGCTACATTATGCAACCATTGTACTAAGTTTGCATATTAGCCATTCAGACATAGCTTTCGTGGTCAAGTTTAAGTGAGATATGAGGGGGGGTTCCGGAGCATTCCCCGGCCCCCCACCCCACCCCCGCTGCGGCCGCCGCCGCCGCCCGCGGCCGCCCGCAAGCCGGCTCATATTTAAGGATATTTTCATTTATGCCTGGACTATTTATTTGGGCTCAACAGTAAAATTAATGCTTTCTATGAGTACTGTGGGCTGTTTTGAAGGTCTGCCATGCGTGTGGGGGATGGAGATAGCTGTGGTTGGCGTTATTATGATCGTAAATAAGGGCGGCTTTTTGCGCCAAAATTATTGGAACGCCCAAGACCATTCTTTATTTGAGGCAGTATCAAGTTCTTATTAATTGCCGAAGATAGTCCATATTAAGCCATATTTTGTGCGCAAAGCTCAGTGAAGTCAGTGGAGGTTAAAAGTGTTTGCTAGCGGTGTTAAAGTTTCATGAATTTATTTCTTTATCAGCTTGTGAATGATTTATTTCTGCCTCTAGATCACTCTGAAGTGTTAAGAATAATTAGAAAGAATTACTCAAGTGCTTTGAAGTGGTTTTGGGTTTCTATGAAGTGGTACTAAGTGAGTATTTAATGAGTTTTAAAAAGGGCCATATTTTTATAAAATACTTTCTTTCTAGTGGAAATTCTTTACAATTACTGTTGTTTAGAGTTTATTTATGCTTCGAGAATTAGTTAGAGTATTTATCCAACCGGAAAATGTCCATTTTTTTGTTCTAAAAACGTTTTTTCGAAGGGTCATTTTTAAAATGGTCTCCCCTAAAATATGTACGTAAATATGGACAGTCAACATAGAGCACGGGCCAGGCTGTGACGTCATCAGCCGTGACGTCACAATGATGGCTGCCTCTTGCAACCTTCTCTTTCTTAATCTTACCTTCCACATATATTACGATTTACTGTGTTTACCGTGTGCGTGCGTGCGCGTGTGTGTGTGTGTCTGTGTGCTTAATCAATAGGCAGGGGATAGATAATACGTAGAAATCTCTCGGTATATTGATGTTTGCTACAAGACCTGCCATATACAGATCTGATATCTTGTTGCAGCATCTTCCCTTCATTTCTTGTGTTATAACCGAATCAGCTGTTTTTGTGAATGTATTTAACGGATGTACATTATTAATTTGCGTCTCCTCTCTCCCCAGCACCACCTGCACCGCCTCCGCTGTTCCCCCCGTGACTAGCCAGTTGATGTCAGCCAGCCAGTTGATGTCTGCTGGGACATGGTGAGACAGCCAAGGACACAAGGTAAACTACTTGCTGCCTTGTTTATTTGTCAATGATTACGTTCGTTTTACTGTCTGAAATCTGATTTCCCTAAGGTTTGAGAGTAAAGTTGTTATTAACAGGACTCAACTTTCCATGTACGCAGTTCTCTCTCTCTCTCTCTCTCTCTCTCTCTCTCTCTCTCTCTCTCTCTCTCTCTCTCTCTCTCTCTCTCTCTCTCTCTGAACATCTTCGCTCTGTCCTTCCTATACTACTGTACTTCTCTCCGCATTGAACTCTTGTCACATTTAATCTCTTGTTCCAACTCATTCTGTGCGAGATATTTTCCTAAACAGGACTCAGGGAAGAGGAGGAGAAGAGTGGCGAGATGAGAAGAAGAAGAATAGGAGACGAAAGTATAAGCAGTAATGAACATGTTACTCAGACGTTCATGGTGGTCAACACATGCAAAATTCTATGTATGTCATCATAGACCCAACATATGTATGATCCAATCTCATAAACAGTTCATCGGCCTTCATTGCCGCGCCATTATGTAGAATAAATTTTCAATATTAGTCCATAAAAAGCAGTAGCTCATTGGACGAATGGCTCAGCAAAATCTTTGTATATACGTTTAACTTGTATTATGTTATAAGGCCAATAAATATATCAATATCAATATCAATACCTTCCATGCTTTCCAATGGACGCTTTCACACTAAGCCACTGCAGTATCTCGACCAGGCAACTTCCGGAACACTAACATTTCGGTGTCTCATTTTCGCAACTCACTGTAGAGCATGGTTTTGAATGGAAGCTTTCATACTACTGTACACCACCAGTGTCCGACACCGCCGCTCACTGGCCAGTAGCGGTGAGTAGCCATTCTTCCGACTGACAAGGAGCGGCGGGTTCATGAGACACTAGTGTCCGGGCATAAATTTGATCGGTGGCGGATACCGGTGTCCTAGTGTGAAAGCATGGAAGGCAAC
The DNA here is from genome assembly GCA_020233015.1 of Callinectes sapidus. Lineage (NCBI taxonomy): Eukaryota > Metazoa > Arthropoda > Malacostraca > Decapoda > Portunidae > Callinectes > Callinectes sapidus. Next base: position 6,980,698 of record CM035196.1, on the reverse strand, counting down.
TAGTGTCCGCCACCAGTGGCGGGCACTAGTGCCCTAGTATGAAAGAATCCTTGGTCACCACTACCACCATCACGATGCCGCGCAGACAGGCAGCTCACGGTTCCATCCTTCCACACAAATTCGCTCGCAGACTCCCCTGGAATGTCAAAAATTTCCAATATAGATGTTTTTTTTTTTCGTATGTAGGGGGCACTCTTCCCCGCCAAAATCAACTCTCTAAATGTTCCATTGAAGTGTAGTCCACATAACAATGGAGAAGCACCACCACCATAAATACACCCACCAAGGATCATTATTATCCTTGACACTCACCGTCACCGCCACTACCAACAACAACAACGTGTAGGAAAATTAAAAAGGGAGGATTTGAGCCAAAAGGAAATGTTAGGAACACGAAATTGATTAAGGACAATACGTGTTCAAAGGGAAAGATGGTGAAGGGAGATTGTCGGTCATAAATGTTATCCTTGCATCCATCAGCAGGACACAACTTTCACGTTGAATATTCACAGTAAACTTCTATACAGAAAGCATCACTTGTATAGCAGTATGAAAAAGTCTACCTTAAAATTTCACTAAAGAAAACTTTGTATCAAGAGGACACATGTATAACGTACACTGCTCTATATTCTCAACCTTGTATCCCTTTCTTACTGCTGCTGCTGACGCTCCTGCTGCTCCTGCTGCTGCTGCTGCTAAAATAAGGCAAGCAGAAATACTAGTTGGACCAGCACATTAACAATAGAAATAACAAGAAAAGCCGCAGGAACAGCAGAAGCACAATAGCAACAGCAAAACCAGTACAGCAGCACATTCAGGACCAGCACAGCAACACCACCCACCACCAGCAAAGTAGCAACAGTAGGACAAACACAGAAGCAGCAGCAGGTCAAGAACAACAGTAACATGACCAGCAGAACAGCAGTACCGGCACAACAATAACAGAACCAGCACGGTAGAAGTAGTACCAACAAAGCAGTTGCAACACGACCAGCATAGCAGTAGCAGTGGCAGAACCAACAGGACCAGCACAGCAGCAGTAGGAATGGAAGAGGATTTATTTATTAATTTCTTTATCTATAATATATACTTGGAATGATTGTTTGCCTGCTCAGAATATTAAGTCTCCTCTCTGGATGAAAAAGAAAAAAAACATCGGACTGCCCCAAGCACGTTCATGCAAAACAAATGAGGGAAGGAGTGGACGACGTGGCCAACAGACACACTCCTTTCTTTTCTGTTTATAGACGTAATGTTTTCTAAGGAACTACGCATTTCGCATCAGGAATTCCCTCCCTCCTCGGTCAGTGTTGGCTGTATACCTTGCTGCATCATTATCCCTCTTCCTTCTTCCCCATACCAACCAGCCTCGTAGGTCACAGGGACTTAAATGGATAGGTTACACAACACTACATCTTGTTTACATATTATTACATCAGCCCGTCGCGTCCGCCTGCCACCATCACCGCTGCCACCACCACCACCAGTCTGTAGGTTACTCGGAAAACCATTATCATCCCAGTCAGCAACAGTTCCTTCTTATCACTACCTTTGAAGTGTCTTGCCTTGGCCCTGACCTTCAATTCACCTTCCCATCCTCAGCCTCTTGTTCCCTTGTTTTCTCTAGTACTTTTCCGTTCTTTTTTCTCATCAACTCCTCGTCATCGTTGTCCTCCCTTTCCTCCCACACGGAACACATTTGAAGCAATATATTATTAACTTATAATATGTATGATTAATACAGAACTTTAGCGACACCAAACTAACTTGGTACTTAGGTTGTTGATTGTTTCTATTCCACATTCACAATCGACAGACATAAGAACCCCTTTTTCTTTCGCTCATACTGTTATCCTTCGACTATCTGATATAATTGTTCAAATTTAGGCTCTGAAACGTTTGAGAATAATAATAATTAAAAAAGAAAAGGAATAGAATTGTAAGTTTACGAGACACATAGTAACTTGCATCACATCTCGTATTCGTACATAACTAAAAAAGCAAGTATTAGTCTAGAACCCTGAATGGCAGTACTGTACACTACATTCCTCTACCTTACTTGTTGGTCGTGGGTGCACACACACATAAAGGAGGGGCCTGGGTGGCATAGTTGGTTAAGGCAGCTCCGGTGCTGGCGGCCCGGGTTCGAATCCCTGCCAGACTTAGTAGTCCAGTGTGAGATGTAGCGTTCTCCCGTTAACCCTAGTGGTGCTATATGACCTAAGCTGTTGCAGCACCTAATGGAACCATTTCCATTTTCCGCACACAAAGGTGCGACAGTTGGAAAAACCTTTTTCATGGAAAATATAACATGAAAGGAGACAGGTGCGGCTGAGGGAGTGGTAGGAGTCGGTGGCAACCAGTGGACGGCAGACGACAACCCATGCACGTCATGCGTCTAGAGCCTGTTAAATGCACCACCGCATCATACACACAAATGCTCAAGGCAAATTGGTACATTGACTACAAATCATATACATGCTATTTATAGATGTACCTAGATAATGAAGTGATATGGAATATTTTTTTTGTTATTTTGGTATGTTCATTAAAGATAATAGCTTCCCTCCTTTAAAAAAAAAAAAAAAAAAAAACGCTTCAATCAACTCCTGTGGCACCCTGAGGGATACATAGGGCCTCAATGAATTCACGCCACCACCATCTATCCTGTCCCAACTCCTCCAAATCCTCCCAACACTTCACCAGCAGCTCGCCTCATTGTGCGCATCCACGTCTCCTTCGGCCTTCCTCTCCCTCTTCTACCCTGCACTTGCCAACCGGGTGTTCCCCGTACAATCACTCCCTCCCTTCTGAAGACGTGTCCTAGCCATTTCCATCGAGACAATATAACATATTCATCTACCGGTTGCACACCCGTAATTTCTCTCACTCTATCATTTGAAACCCTATGCCACCACTTAACTCATAAAATCCTTCGCAAAGCCTTATTTTCGAAAACCACGAATTTCTTATCCGATGTTACTGTACTATACCACGATTCATGCCCATAAATCAAAATAGTTCTAACCGTAGTTTTATAAATTTTTATTTTAGTGTGTACTGAAGTTATTATTATTCCACACAGTTTTTAACATGCCCATCGCTTGATTCGCCTTCCTTAACCTTTCCTCAAACTCCACTTTTAACGATCCATCTATAGACAAAAGCGTACCAAGATATTTAAACTTCTCTACTTGTTTCACAACTCTTCCCCCAATCACGCAAGCTCTCAATCACGCAAGCCAAAAAACGCTTACAAGCATCAATTACTCGGAGCATCGCAAGTATGTGCAGAGAGAGAGAGAGAGAGATATGCCTCTGTTAAAATTGGCAAAAGTTTATACGATAGAATGTTCACCATGCTGTACAATGAGAGAGAGAGAGAGAGAGGGAGAGAGAGAGAGAGACAGAGAGAGAGAGAGAGAGAGAGAGAGAGAGAGAGAGAGAGAGAGAGAGAGAGAATGTTGGTTTCCCGAAAACAACGTGCGTAACCTTGGATTATTTTTTTTGCTTTCGACTATTCATGTAAAAATACTGCATATCTAGATAATATTTAATACCACTAGTGAATGAAAGATGTGTTTTTCTCCTCACATCCACCATAACTATGCACTAAAAACTCTATAAAAAGTGAACATGCTAAATCAATAATTGTCTTGTTCGGAGTCAGAAAAATATCACTCCCTCGGTTCCTTATTACTGAAGTGCTTGCCACAGTTTTGTTCTTGTTGTTATTGCTGTTTTCATATAAAGAAAATTTGTAAAACTATTCCTTTTAAGATTATGAAACACAAGAAAAGTAACAAACAAACTGTTTGATTCTCAGTAGGTAGCGCTCTCTCTCTCTCTCTCTCTCTCTCTCTCTCTCTCTCTCTCTCTCTCTCTCTCTCTCTCTCTCTCTCTCTCTCTCTCTCTCGTACTCTGAGATCACCATCAGGCTGGTGCTCATTTCCATGCCAAATAGTGAAGCAGTCAAGCAGTGTCCACGTGATCCTTGTATTCATGGCCGCACCACGACATTGGTTCAGACGCCTCAGCTGATCTTCCAGCGCCCAGGGGCGAGTGACGTAGTAGAGGCTTGCCATCCTCTCCCTCTTCTCATTGGCGGAGGCTGTGGTGGGTTTGGTTCCCTTCCTACACTGCGATTGGTCAGCCTGGGACATACTCAGACACACCCTCACATGCTTCTTTGCGGCGTAACATCGTCTGACCTCCGTGCTTCTATTAATTGTTTAAGTTTATATGCATGTCCACTGTTCCCAGCTGTGATGGTGGTGGTGGTTCGCGGACATGCATGCAGCCAAGTGTACCTACTGTACTACTGCCCACTTCATGTTAGTGATGTACAGACAGTCAAGTTTCATGTAAGGCAAGCATCAATTCCACACTTAGATTCAGTGTGTGTGTGTGTATGTGCCCGCGCGCGCAGTGTGCTGTACAAACTGATATAACAAACGCTAAAAAGAATGTTGCTGCTAAAAGAAGAAAAAATTTAAAAACATTACTAATTGCACTAATGAAGGGGTATCTTGTGAGACAAATGACGTGCCAGTTACTTAGACCCTAGTTTCTCTCTCTCTCTCTCTCTCTCTCTCTCTCTCTCTCTCTCTCTCTCTCTCTCTCTCTCTCTCTCTCTCTCTCTCTCTCTCTCTCTCTCTTTAATAATTTGGGAGGCTAGCGTATAACACTAACCTAGAAACCCTGTTCATTATTCAGAAAAAAAATTTACGCGTCATATCCGGCACTAACAGATACGCCAACACACAACCATTACTCTGAAACCTTAATTTGTTCAAACTACAAGTCATCATAGCTTTGCAAACTTGCATTTTTATCAATTGAACCCTGCATATTTGTAAGACTGATTTTTTTTTTTTAGTTTATGCTAAATACTTTTCATTCTCTTAGGACAAATAGCCTAATATTACCCTTGTACAGAATATTACATTCTCAAATGTATAATATAACAAGCAGAAGAGTAAAACCGTGGAACCAACTTCCGGATAGTGTCAAAGACCGCCCTTGTAGTATACTTAAAAACAAAATGAAGAAAATTTGTTCACAGATAATATATAACTTGTTTTTAAGTATTTTTTAAATATTTTTTTTGGTTAATTGTGTTTACTGTTAGAGTAGGCCCGGTTTGCCTTCACTGCCGGTTATGACTGATTCTTTCTCTCTCTCTCTCTCTCTCTCTCTCTCTCTCTCTCTCTCTCTCTCAGACGTGTCCGCCTCCTTTGTCTGTACTTAATCTCCGTTTTCCTTCTTTTCATGTTAGTTTTGTTTATTCTCCAACGTCGTGGTTGCTCAATTGGCGATTCAAGGTGACATTGTCTATTTTCGCCAGTAAGCAATGCATGTTAGGCCTACGACGTATATTCTCAGTCAGTGAAGGAAACGACGCATCATGATACTGACCTCCGAGGATTTTGGGGCGGAGTTACGTACTAGCACACGAAGAGGACCACGTAAAGTAACCCGGCATCAGCTGAAGGTGCTCAGAAAACCTTGAGCAGCTGTGGCGAAGAGTCGATCCCATACTCTGTCCTCCCGTCTTGTCTCCACACTCCGGCGATGCCAACCCAAGCCACCGACATGGAGATCACGTTGGAAGTAAGTCCATGTTTTGCTCAGGTGATTCGGATTTTGATTCGGATTCACTGCTCACATTACTGACGTGATATGATTTAAAAAGTTTCTTACTCTTCACAATTATAGTGTTGACTCATCGCCGTGAAAGCGTGGATTGCATTCCCCGAGTGAAAATGAACATACAAATTCCATTGCTGAGTAGGGTGAAATCGGAAGCATTTTTGTTTATCAATCCCATTTCTCTAACTGACTGTCTTCAGCCTTTCTCACATAGCCACACTGTTGCATTCCCTGCTATCCTCTATTAATATTTTCATGAGAACTGCTCTTCCGACTAATTATATGCCTGCCCTCCCTCTTCGGTGCACGAGACTTTATATTTCTAGTCATACGATGTTATTCACCTCCCTTTTTTTCTAGTAAACTCTGTAATTCCATACTTGCTTCTGTTTTACCTTCATATAACTCTTCATAACGCTCCTCCAGTTTTCATATCTTATAGTATTTTCGGACTTTCATTTTTTTTTTCATTAGAGACTGGCTCATTTATCTATTTATCTCTCTCTCTCTCTCTCTCTCTCTCTC
>CM035196.1:6960483-6973150 GCA_020233015.1 Callinectes sapidus | reverse complement strand
GAGAGAGAGAGAGAGAGAGAGAGAGAGAGAGGTGGTATCCTTGAGCAGCGCTACACCCACTTATTTATCACCGGCCAGGAGCACTCCATCACTGACACAAAACACGTAGAGATCAACGAAGTCCCTATTCCGTAGGATGGGAATCTTGAATCCTTGCCGGGAGTGAAGGCATTGCACACAAATAGATACTTATATTGATTTCGCTTCGTAGCAATTCCCATCTGGCTCGTCAATTTATCCATATCTGCCCTGACTGCTGAGATACGCATGCAGAGATTTTCGTAATGATGCAGACGTATAACAAGACTCAGGTGTTGATATGATGTGTTGTATGCTAATCTCGATTCAGCCAGATAATTTGTGGAGTTGAAATGCAAGGAACGCCCATTGTGTAGTGCTTCGGAGGACACAGTCTGGTTGCTGGGCAGAGTAGTATACGAGCTGGACGACAGACAAAAAGGCAGACAAGCAGTTAAGCGGGCAACCATGCAGGTAGACAGTTGTGAGTGAGAGATAGGGAGGAAGAGACGAAAAGAATGGTAAACAGGCAAATGAGAAAAGAAAAGGAAAAATAAAGAGAAGCAGGAGGAAGGACAGATATATACAGTCAGTGCAGAAAGGTAAGAAAAAAAGGCAAACATAAAAAAAGCGGAATTGCTGACACACATATGAGAGCAGAGAGAAAAGACAGAAAAGTAGAGAAAGGCAGACGAGAGAACAGATATAGAAGCAAAAAAAAGGTAAGAAAAACATACAAGGAGGAAAATAGGAAAGCTGAAGATTCAACACACCGAGGCTGTCCCCGGTGGTTGATGGTGACCAGCGGTCAGATTAAAATGAAAATGGCTCGTCTGTATATGTAGGTGCGACACGAGGCCATTTGTTTTGTGCTGGACACGGTAACACTTGCTGCCTCTCTTAAATATAACTGGATGTGCTGTACTTATGTTTTATACGAGAAGAGCTGTCACTGGGGGGAGAGAAAAATTAATGAATAGTAGAATAGTCAAGTTTGTGATGTGTGTCAAATAGTGTTCTATGTCTAATTTCTCATAGGTTTTTCAGGCTTTGGTTTACACAGTTCATGTTTGACTTTTGTTTTGTTTGCTTATTATTGTTTTTATTATTATTATTATTATTATTATTATTATTATTATTATTATTATTATTATTATTATTATTATTATTGTTATTATTACCATTATAATCATTTTGTAATCTCTTATAATGTTAAATTTTACCAATTTATTTTACAAACAAAACGATTATAATGATGAATAAACATTGCGACACGTTCTATTCTTCACTACAATTATTGGTGTTTTGAAGGCCGCTGTGCCTCTGAGACAAACAAACAGACACACAGACGGCGGCGCTAATTTGATGGACAGTACATACATAACCCTCACGCCGCGACACACAACAGTTAGGTCAGCCTTGTCCTCCATTTTACTACCAAAACCCCCTTTATTCCCTTCATTCTGTCTATTTCCTGCACATTACCGTAAGCCCCTCCAACTCGGCTCTCTTCCTTCCTTCCTTCCTTCCTTCCTTCCTTCCTTCCTTTTTTTCTCCATCTCTCCATCAAGCTTCTTTTTCTTTCTCTTTTTCTACGCTTTCCCATCCTTCCCCCTCCTCCTCTTCCTCCCCTTACTACGTTTAATCTCTTCGCTCCCTACGGACCCTTGATGCGCAGTGAATTGCGCAGTAAGATAACAAGTAGTTAAAAGATCTACATTGTCCGAGAAAATTAAGTTGTTAATATCTACGCTTTTGTTAATTTACGCTTAGTATAATTTTGTAGCATTTAGAGTATAACAAAGTGGTGCTGTTCTCTCTTTCGTGGGAGAAGCGGAACGCTGATGCGTGTCACGGAAAGGTAAGCGAAACTAGGAAAATAAGCTTGTTCAGTCGAGCGAGCGTCTTTACCATCGAGACGACTGTACATATATGCGTACATACTTCTTTCATTCCATTATTAGATTCTTACTTTTTTGCTTACTTTCCAATTATCTTGTTAATCTATTCATTATTATCATGAAAAGTATATATATATATATATATATATATATATAGATATTATATATATTATATATATATAAATATATATATATATATATATATATATATATGTGTGTGTGTGTGTGTGTGTGTGTGTGTGTGTGTGTGTGTGTGTGTGTGTATACTTTTCTAATTTCATTATTAGTTTCTTACTTTTTTATCTATTTTCCAATTGTCTTGTTCATCTATTCAATATTATCATCATTTTTTTCTGCCTCTTAGACTGAATGAGTAAATAAGTTGAATCTCACACTATAGTCTGGTGGGTGCATGTGAACTTGGGTACAAACTATTCAAAGTCTTGTGTTAAAGAGTATGCAGAATCCCGAAGCTCTAACTTACCAAGAGCAGTACATGTTATCTGTAGCTTTTAATCAAAGAAATAGAGGGAGCTTTGTTAACCAGTGCCGCCTGGGGTTTGGTCTAATGCTCACTGTCAATGTGTCCAATAACATGATTCTGGTTAGAGCAAGATAATTCAAGTAACGCGTCATCGTCGTCACTTGGCGCCGCAATACTTCCCTTCAACAGCCGGTAGGACTGGAGTGGTCGTTCACAAATCCTTCCAATAACGTGTGAGGCTGATATTTACTACTACTTTGTTAATAAATCGTCCTCACCTATCAACCCCTAAACAAATCCTCAACATTCATCAACTGCCGGTGCCAGCAACATGCAAATCTGCGAGCCAGTTTTCAAACGTGGCTGCTTTATTCTTTACGTTGTCTCCCATACAAGTTTATTTTGTTCTTATATGTCTACTTTTTTTTCTTCCTGCCGTTGCGAACTTTGATGTGAACGAGTATCCCAATATTTTCTCTCTACCTCCAGCAGAGAAAAGAATTCCTAATGATGACGAATCAGATAGTGAGCGAGGTGGTGGGGCATGGAGGGGCGGGCTTAGTGGCGCATCAAGGCCGAGAGAGTATTTTAGTTCCAGTGGTGGTATGCCTCATTCTCGCACTTCTGGGTTGGAGGCCACTGAGGTCGGATCTGCCTTGCTTGGCTGCTGCTTCTCCATCACCATTGCTGCGGACCCCAGTCACTTTGCCATTTATAGTTCGGTTCTATAGTAGAACATTCGACAGCAAATATGAATGGAGCAAAGGAATGCTGCGACCTGGCTTGTGACATAAACTCTAAAGTCCAAAATGACAAGGTAGGTTCACGACTCTTTTAAGGGTTTGTCAAACACTCGTTCACTGATAATGGGATTGTCTTTGTGGTTGTGATGATGAATGTTAAGGCGTGTAAAGTAACGCGTGAGATAATATGTTCAGCCACCAAAATGCAGTTTAATTTTGTGACACTGTCATACAAAGTGAGATCAAAAGATGGGGATCTTTTTAATTTTGTTTGATATTATTCACGTTGGTGGCAGGCTACATGTAACGCATCCAACCCAACAAGAGATCGCGGGCCTCGTGGGTACACCCCTCGGCTCTGCATGCGCCACTCACCAACCGAGGCGCGGGACGCTGCCCATCAAGTCTGCTTGACTTCTGCGTGCTTTCCGGTTGCTTGATTTGTCTTAATAATAATGATGACTTTCAAACCAGTGCCATGTACGAGTATGCATGTGTGTGTGTGTGTGTGTGTGTGTGTGTGTGTGTGTGTGTGTGTGTGTGTGTGTGTGAAGTGCTGGAGATACTAGTTCTGGTTTCCAAGCGCAGATCGCACACTCGCTAACCAACATGACTCAAAATAGTCACACAGACCATCTGTGTGATCAAGGAAGGGTTCCAAGGGAGGCCTCATACTCTTTGATGCTCTTTGAGTTCTCCCTCAAATTTTTTTCATATTATTTTCTAAGTTTCAATTTAATGTGCTAGAAAGCCCAAAATCACAGTGGCAGGATGTGCTTGGGTTGTGCGTATTGAGGCATCTTTCCCACAATCTTCATAAAGGGAAGGCTCAGAGATAACAGCTAATTCGTCTTTCGTGGATAAGACAGTTCTCCCTACAAGTGCGCACCATTCCCAGCATTCCGCCACGCGCCATCTTGCCGGCCATTAACCATTAATTAAGGAGGTCTGGAAATTTACATATTTGACGCTTTGGCAATAATAAAAGGAATTGATGGTCTAGGGAGCCTTGAAAGGGGGTAAGCCTTTGATTTGACTAGGCTACGTGATCAGAATATTGTACTTCCTCTTCCAATTATTATCTTTTAATCAAATATGTAATAGATATTTTTCGTGTAAAAAAATTTTAGGCAAGAAAAAAGTAATAGGATGAAAACGTTCCCTTAAATGCTAATTTTGTGAGTGAGGTCAAAAATAATCTAGGAAATACAAAATTGTTACCCCTCTTTAATTTGTGCAATTACAGAGAGGAATAAATTTGCTGTAGCGGCAGTCATGATACTTGGATTAGGAACCCTCTCTTACTGATCCCCGGACTGATACTTTGCCTGACCTATCTCGTGATGGCCGTCCAAGGGAAATCAAATGATAGTTTATTTATGGGAATACACTCGCACCTTGCTGGAAGCTGAGAGTGACATGAGGGCGTTACACTCATAATTCAGATTAGGCGAGATCTAATGTATGTGTCTGGGTTTTTTTCCCCCTCCGTCAGAGTGACACACACACACACACACACACACACACACACACACACACGTTAAGCTACACCATCAAATTTCGGTGTTTGTATAGCAAGTTATATCTCACTTCCCTTCCCTTGGCTCCACGCTGGGTAACACACACCCAGATCCTCTCAGTGTCTTGAAAACCGGTTATCCGGGGCGCCTAATTGATGGCTTCTTGTAGTCATCTGTGTACGCTTAGACGCCACCTTCCCGGCGCCATGTTTTCCAACTAGTCTTACTGATCTTTATCTCCTCTTCTCATGAATGTGATGGAATTCCTTGTATAATTTCTTTGGCATTTTTTGTATTTTGCATCTAGATTGCGAATTAAACTGATAAGCAACATCCACTCCACTTACATCAGCCGTGACTCGCCATAAATTGGCAGGAGACAGCAGTGAGGCATTGCGTGACGGCGAGCCATAAATTAATGTAGTGATGCGGTGACCGAGAGACACGCACCCCGTGGCCCCATGCACGTCATATTTGACCACCTAACGCCACTCGCTCAGCGCATGAGATGAATTCTATTATACCTACACTTGAGTTTCTACTGAAGTCTGATGACGAGCTTGATAATAACACAGGCCTGGCGGAGATCAGAAACCATTATGATATATTAACTACAACCACCATCAGTTGTTCGTGCAACACAACTATAGACAATCAACTCTATAGAGACTGATGCATGGAATACAGTGTACGCATAGTGTCTCCCCACTTGCGTGGTGGAGAGGCACGTGAGTGGCTGAGAGTGATCGAGGTTATGAGTAATGATAGTGAGTAGTGATAGTGATGGCGCAATATGAGTATGAGTGGCTGTGAAGCAGTGAAAGAAGTGGTGATGTTAGTGGCTGTGGTGTAGTTGAAGTTAGTAATGCTTTTGGGAACAGTGGGAGAGCCTAAAGGTGGCAACCGTGGCGGTGCGGGGAGGAAGGAAGCAGCGGCACCACTGCTGGAGAAAGCAGTGAAGGCCTCTCCAGATGGCTGAGAAACAGAACAAAACAAAAACAACTTTTGTCAACCACACACCCACAACACCCCACCCATCCTGTTGGTCATATATATATATATATATATATATATATATATATATATATATATATATATATATATATATATATAGATATATATATATATATATACACACACACACACACACACACACACATGTATCACTATAGCAGTCATTGAAATGACTTTGTGTTTTTTTTTTTATTTTTTTTTATTTATTATTTTTTTTTATGGGCCTACTTAACACAACGTAGTGGATCCTACCCCACCCCACCCCACCTCACATAAGTAAATGTTTTCCAATTTGGTTTTGTTATTTTATTTTATTTTATTTTTATTTCTTTTTTGCCTGAAAGGCTGGATATGCCGCACGTTTTATAACGTCAGATAGCCAATATCAAATAAATATGAAAATTTCAGGGGGATAAATTCCCACCACACATACAAAGAGGCGATTCGTCCGTGAGTTGGTGGGCTAGACTGCATACAGAGGGACTTTTTAACACCACCCTCCCACATCCCTATGGGACCTCATGGTCACAACAGATCCTTCCATGCATCGGATAGGGAGGAGATGGAGGTCCCTTTTTTGGTTAGGCCCAAGCTCAAGGGTCATATAGGAGGGGCTGGCCATGATGGAGTGTATAGGCACGTCCCTCGCCGCCAAAGATTGATCAGTAAAATCTATGAGGTTGGTGGACGTAGCTTCCATCTATAGAAAAAATAATAGTTTGTGGGTGCTAACATGCAATTAGCCAATTGGTTAGCTTCATGGTTGACCAGCACCGAAGAAATTATGGACTTATGTAGTACGTATAAGGAGCATTGTAGGAAGACTATGCAACCAAAACTGAGAGTGCCTGGTGTACGTAGTAAACTTTCATCAACCAAACTTTCAAGGTCAGTGAAGTGAAAGTCTGGCTCGAGGCTTCCGTGCGGCGACCTGATAGGAGTATCTGCTGGTCTTTAGGCTCTCCACACCGTGCCACCTGTCTCGCCCTTAACACTAACGCTGTCACTTTGCTGTGAAAGACATGGCACAATAATGAAATACTTTGTCAAACTATGACACAAAAAATTATTAAATTTCATCCTTAGGAAGTGAAAATGTCAGAAAAAGTTAAATTTCAATTAACACAGAAAACAATTACCAATGAAGGCATTAATACTCGCTGAAATTCCATTATGATGTATTCAACTTAAAGGACAATATTAATAACCATTACTATTTTGATTTTGTTTCTTTTCTGTAGTGAGTGGTTTCATGTCAGTACCAGATGCGAAAAAAAAAAAAATGATGATTTTTCCAAACACACTTCATAACGCCTCCCTTCAGAACCCGTAGGAACGTCAGCAGTACACATTTCATGGAGTATACAGTGACGACGTGTTCTCTTTTCCACTTCACCACGCCAACAGTTGAAAATAACTATAGAAGAGTGCTTGACCCAACACCAGTCTTGGGACACTGACACCTGCGGATGCATTTCAGACTGAGCTGGATGGATGACGCAATCTTTCCATGTATTGGCGAATGATTTTTGGTTACGTCAAGGACGGCCTGAATCTGAGGAAATCGCGCGCATGAGCTTGTAGTTTGTAAAGTTCACATCTTTATTTTTACTTTTATATTTAAGTTATTCACTGAAGTAGAATAAACTTACTTCTTTTGATCCATCCCAATTATTCTTTTGTTTACGCCTTGTCATCAAATTATCAAATAGTATTGAGAGGGAACTGGCGTAGTAATGCACGACTTCCTGTAATGGGGTTATGAGGCAAGGAAGGTAAGGAAGGTCGTGTGTGGCTCCTATAAAAGTGGATCGGTCTGTCTCAGCAGACAGTCTTACACAGGAGTGGCTTGAAGGAGAGCTAACGTATTTACCAGTAATACGTATATCTTGCGTTCATACCGTAACAGGTGAGTTATTGGAGTACAAGGGTGCTTAAGATGAAAGATTTTGAACCTTTATCTTTCCATTACCGAAGTATATGGAGCTGCTGAACTCATGAATATGAATATGTATTTACCTCATCTTGTATGTCATTCATTATTCAAGACTTTCCCTCCTTTGGTTGTCTTTGGATAACATACCTACCAGTATACACATGAGTAGAATTTAAATGAGAATGTGAAGAATGGAGAAAATAAAAGGTTCATTCCCTTTCTTCTATTCTACAAAACGAATTAATGTACTATTATACAAAACCTGTCTGAAAATGCTATAGCGTCATAGGGAAAAAAATTGTAGTTGTGAAAGGTTTAGTGTCTTCATTAAAAATCAACTGTATTTCTTTCTCTTGACTATGATGCTATAAAACTACTAACCATATACTGAAACGCTCCTGTCATACAACTGATTACTTTCATAAAGCACCAATTAAAGTAACGTCACTTTTTAAGAGTGTCTTTTTCAGCTCTATCTTACCAACTGGACAAAACACTGAAGAACTCTACTAGTCATTTTTGTTGCCTTCAAATATGGTTGTGGTGAGAAAGTAAAGGGTTTCAGAATATGGAAGTATAACCAGCAGCTTCTGCCTTTTGTGTTGAATTACTACCCATGACTCATTGCCATGTGTTTTCCACTTGGCAGCTCCCGACACTGATGGAAGGTGGGCAATATATCCTGGAAGGGGAGGAAGATGCCGACAGCACGACCCTCCTTTTCTCTATGTCTGAGGAGATCGGAGCACTCGCCAACGCCCTGAAGTCTTTCCAGGTTTGTCTTTCCCACGTTTGTTTATTCATTTTCCTATTAATTTTACTTTTGTATCCATGTACGTTCGTTTTATATCCTTTTTTTTAGCATTCTTTTCCCATGTTTTTCTGTTTTTTGTAGCTAGGAATTTCATGAAGACTTTTTAATTTTTCATTTATATGTCTTGAAAAACTGGTTTTGAAAGTTTTGCAATTCATTGTATAGGCGGTATATCCAGACATAAAGAAACACTGTAAGAAACACAAATTCCACGGAGGCAAGGGAACACGGCACGCAGGGGACGAAAAGTAGCGTTCCTGATACATTATTAGAGAGAGAGAGAGAGAGAGAGAGAGAGAGAGAGAGAGAGAGAGAGAGAGAGAGAGAGTGAGTGAGTGAGTGAGTGAGTGAGTTAGTGAGCGAGAGTGCGTGCGTGCGTGCGTGCGTTTACATAAGCTTCTCCTCTCCAGTCGCACAACGTAAATCTGAAGCACATCGAGTCGCGACCGTCGAGGCGAGAGGCCAAGTACGAGTTCATGGTGGAGTGTGACCACAGCACCGGTGACCTCAACTCCGCAATTGAGGTGCTCAAGAAGAACACTTCCTATCTCCAGGTCATCTCCAGGAACCACGAGAACAAAGGTACAAAACTCGTGGCAGAAGGATCAAATAGTTGAATGATATTGAAGTTTCTAATTACCAAATTATGAAAATGGAGGTTGAAAAAGACCCACAGGTGATTTGAGACGAATTTATTCACAGCTACGTAGTTTCGATTTTGGTTTCTGTAGTGGAATGGTGTTTCTTTCTTGATTTCCATCTGCAACTTGTCTAAATGTCTCATCGTTTTTTTCTTTTTCAGATAGTGAAAATTCATTCTTTTATGTATTTTAATTTAGTTTTCCTCCCTTTTCTCCTTTTCTTCTTCTCCTCTTTCTCTTCTTCCCCTTCCTCCTCCTCCTCCTCCTCCTCCTCCTCCTCCTCCTCCTGCAGATTCCGTTCCGTGGTTCCCCAGGAAAATGGCCGACCTAGATCGTTTCGCTAACCAGATCCTGTCCTACGGTTCCGAGTTAGACGCTGACCACCCTGGCTTCACTGACCCCGTGTATCGCGCCCGCAGGAAGTACTTCGCTGACATCGCCTACAACTACAAGCAGTGAGTGGTGTTTCCTTCACTTTGAGAATGGAAACACGGAAACAAAGATAGAAAAGAAGAAAAAAACATTCATTTATATAATCTTGTTTGTATCACTATTATTATTTGAACATTTTACTCTTGCTTTGCTCCTACAATATCACCACTATTATCTCCAACCCAAGTTCCTCTTCCTACTTCCAGCCATCAAAAGATCCCAAGAGTGGAGTACACGGAGGAGGAGACGCAGACTTGGGGTACCGTGTTCCGCAACCTGACGCAGCTGTACAAGACCCACGCTTGCAAGGAGCACATCAACGTGTTCCCGCTGCTCATTGAGAACTGCGGCTACCGGGAGGACAACATTCCCCAGCTGCAGGACGTGTCTGATTTCTTGAAGGGTACGCTAATGTGGAAATGTTGTGTGTGTGTGTGTGTGTGTGTGTGTGTGTGTGTGTGTGTGTGTGTGTGAGAGAGAGAGAGAGAGAGAGAGAGAGAGAGAGAGAGAGAGAGAGAGAGAGAGAGAGAGAGAGAGAGAGAGAGAGAGTTCTCTTTGTCTTTCTGGTTCATCTATCTCTGCAACAGTTTAAAATGAGCAAAGAAAGTGTTCAAAACTATAGAAAGACCATTTTATCGTCTTAGTGGCAATGGAAGCGGCAATATTTTTTTCCTTCTTTTTATCTTGACGTAGCAAACCACTAACATTCCACTCCAGTTCAGTGTATGATCGATCACATTGCACGTCCCCTGACAGACTGCACAGGATTCACACTGCGACCTGTTGCCGGCCTGCTCTCCTCCCGTGATTTCTTGGCCGGATTGGCGTTCCGGGTCTTCCACTCGACGCAGTACATCCGCCACAGCAGCAAGCCCCTGTACACTCCGGAACCCGACATTTGCCACGAGTTGCTAGGCCACGCGCCGCTCTTCGCTGACCCCGCCTTTGCTCAGTTTTCACAGGAGATCGGCTTGGCTTCCCTCGGCGCACCTGACGAGTTCATTGAGAAGCTGGCCACGGTGAGTGAGGGTTTGTATGTGTTAGAATGAAGTCATTTACGGCTTGTCAGTCAGTACATTTTGCTATATAATGTAATATATATATATATATATATATATATATATATATATCTATATATATATCTATATATATATATATATATATATATATATATATATATATATATATATATATATATATATATATATATATATATATATATTTATTATTATTATTATTATTATTATTACTATTATTATTACATTTATATCAACCAAAACTTCGCTTAAAATGTGAGCACGGGGTAGCATGAATACAAATGCAAATAACTGTAAACTCATAATGCTGTCCCGGCCTCACAGTGCTACTGGTTCACGGTGGAGTTTGGAATGTGTCGCCAAAATGGGGAGCTGAAGGCTTACGGCGCCGGGTTGCTGTCCTCCTTCGGGGAGCTGGAGTACTGCCTCTCAGACAAGCCGGAGAAGCGGCCCTTCGACCCCAGCAAGACCTGCATACAGAAATACCCTATTACTGAGTACCAGCCAGTCTACTACGTGTCGGAGAGCTTCGAAGACGCCAAGCAGAAAATGATGTAAGTTAATCAAACACCTGTTGAAATTAACTGAATTACTCGTTGTTGTTGTTTTTTTATTTATACAAAGTGGGCTTTTATGGGAATTTATGGAATAAAGGAGACCACCTAACGGAGACCTCCTATCTGAAAGCTCACCCATTTGGGAACCGCTACCCCGAGTGGATGCCTAATCTCCATTCAGACCGTGGCCAGGAATCCAACCCCTGTTCTCGGGTATCCCAAGGCCCCCAAAGCACAAGCGGTTCTACTGTACCACGGCGGCTCCCAGACCGCTTTGTTCAAAGCAAGAATTTAATTAATATGATGTATATAACAAAAAAAATGAGTAGGATTTTTTGCCGTCATGCGATATAATGATTGCTACGTTTTATTGCCTCTCGTGCTTTCAGTTGAGTAAATGTATGATCTTTCCCAACAGACAATTTGCATCTACCATCCCTCGGCCCTTCTCGGTGCGTTACAACCCCTACACGCAGACTGTGGAAATTCTCGACTCCAAGCCTCAGATCCAGTCGCTGGTGCGCGAGATTAACTGTCACATGCAGGTACTGACCGATGCCCTGGTGAAGCTAAGTTAAGAGGAGGAAGGGATGTTGCCATCAGTCCCTGTAGTTGTGATAGGCTAACGTAATGTTTTGTTGTGTATTAAGAACATTCGATGGCATCTCAATTTTTTCTGGTTTCCTTTTGCTCTCCTCTGTGTCGCTGTTACGTTGATGTTTATACTACAAGATGTATTGGTGTAAGTACCCTATGTAGATTGTTGCTTCCTATAGCTGTTATGTATACTGTACGTGCCCACAGCAAGTGTGCTTGTGTAGCTCGCACTCGTAATGTACTTTGTGTATTGTCCGTTAGCGTTAAGTACGTGGATGTTTGTGGGAATCTGCACCGATCATGACAGACACGGACTGGCTTTATCTGAAAAAGAAAGGTCCCACAAAGCATGAATTATATAACAAAACAATCGATTATTATGTATATGTTTCATGTCTAATATTCATCTCACTCTCTGTATGTTACTCAGTTAAAGTATGAAGTATATAACAAAGTCGATTGATACGTTTATGTTTCATGTCTAATGTTCATCTCACTCTCTATATGTTACTCAGTCACAGTATATATGAAGTATATAACAAATAAGTCGATTGATATGTTTATGTTTCATGTCTAATATCCATCTCACTCTCTGTTTGTTACTCAGTCAAGCCTCAAGTGCAATTATATAGTTATAGTTTAAGAGATCCATATACCATATCATAAATGGGGCAAAGGGAAGTGCAATGTACGTACTACTAATGTATAAGAATGGTAGAAGATAGATTGTTACGTAGACTACAACTAGTGCTTGTAAATGTTCGTATGGATGGAATTCAACTCATTTCTGCATCTAAGTCATATGAGTTATTCTAATTACGCACTGAACCACGCCCGTGCATGCCAGTACCATACGAGCATTGCACACCACGTGTCTAAAACAAGCAACGATTCCCTAGAACTGAAAATCATACATGATCCTCCATTTATATAATCCTATACTCTCTTTTTCCTCCTGAGCGCTGAAAAAAAA
>CM035196.1:6921686-6944691 GCA_020233015.1 Callinectes sapidus | reverse complement strand
TCAACCAATATCCCCCACGTCATAATTTACCATCTGAACGTCTATATTGCACTGTTAGGAGCATTTCTAGACCCAAGTTATCTGGCGGTCGATAGTAATAACGCCGTTATAGGTCCGTAAATATGGTGCGGTCGAAAATTTTCTAAGTCCGGAGAGACGCTTCCCTCTCCGTGGATAAACATAACACTGCGTGTGTTCATGTGTGTGTTATCAATGCTGCGCATGCGTGTGATGTCACTCACGGGTTATGATGTCTCGTAGGTTGATGACGTTTCGTGACGTTTCGTGACGGAAGCATACACGTGGGGTTATCCACTGCCAATCAACAAAATACACCTGTTCACCTGCCAATCACAGATGGGCACGTTTTTGGACACGAGGATGGGGCGAGTCCACTGTGGTGGAGGCCGTCACTTACACCATGGCTACCGTACAAGACACCTGTTCAGGCTGTAGTTTAAGCTACTTTCGGTGTATTTCAAAGTACTTTGAACAGTCCAGTGCTGCAAACGAATTTCTTCGTGACCACGGGGTGTTGCCGAAGTCAGTGCAGTGCCCCAACTGCAACTCACCTTGCAAACTCCGGGAGGACAGACACCAGTGGTACTGTGGGCGATACCGTGCTCTCGGCAAAAAGAAGAGGAAGCAGTGCCACTTTACGGTTAGTTGGGTTAGGGTAGAATAGTTACTCAATTTACTCCAACTTATATGGATGTGAGGGTAGAATTGGTGGGCGTTCCAGGTTAGGTTAGGTTAGGTTAGGTTAGGTTAGGTTTTTGGACTCATTTTTTGGCCTTTCACTGGGGGGGAGTTGGTTAGGTTTGCGTAGGGATATTTCCTTAAATCCAGGGAAATTTCCCTACATTTAGGGAAATTTCCCTAGATTTAGGGAATTTCCCAAAATTTTCAAAGTCCATATAACACTCAAATATGCTCCCCCCCCCAAAACCCCCGATTCCCCACAGGCCCCCAACCTTGCTTGAGGGGTTAGGGGGGTGTTGATAGAGATTGGGGATATTGGTTGAAACTGCAATTTTACTTATTTTAATCATCCTACCTCTGTCTCCTTAGTAAACACCTTTGTGATGAAAACGATGGTAGGTAATTTTTTACTTAACACCAGTCTCAAGCTGGCTTTTCCTACCCTTCCTATCTGTTAGAGCTTTTCATACTGAGTAATTTGATCCCCATATGTAACTAGCGCAAATCAATTATAATGGCGCTAGCAATATTTTAAGATTTACCAAATTTGTGGGGCGTGGGACTCTACTAGCCACTCGGCAACACCGCCCCGTGTCGTGTCTCGAGGATAACTGAACATGTGTGACCAGCAGCAGCAGCGCTCGCTCTGAGCTAAAACATTATACGAACTAAACGTAACCTGGCAGGGGTCAAATCTTCTATTTTTCCCTGGTAAATTTTGGTGTGTTTTGAACGAATCTGCTATTCATTTTCGGCGCAAATCATCAGTTTCGGCCTCGGCAATGAGAGAAAACAACAAACACTGATGACGCTCATCAACAGAGCAAGTTTTGGCCTGGCCATACCGCTTCAAAATTAAGTAAATAACCTTATCTTTATGATGAAACTACCGTTTGTGGCCAGCGGCGCTCTAAGCTAAAATATTACACGAACTGAAATAACCTGGCGGGGATTAAGTCTAGCCCTGGGGTGCTCTACGTAGGCACCCTCCCGTGTGCCGCAAATTCGGTAAATCTTTTAAAATCAATAGCGCCATTATAATTGATTTGCGCCATTTACATATGGGGTCAAATTACTCAGTATGGAAAGCTCTAATAGATGGGAAGGGTAGGAAAAGTGGTTCTATTACTGAATAGTACAATGAACACTAGATGATTTTGGCCACTGTCAGGTTGTTGTTCTTACTATTTACAACATTTCTAATGAGTACACTACCTGTTGGAAATTAATAATGCAGCAAAAGGTCCGGGAATGTGCTGTGTCTGTCGTGTTTTTTTAATCCAGGGGTGGCACAGCTCCCCAGTTAGGTTACGTTTGGTTAGGTTCATGTTAAGGTTTGGTTAATTATGAAAAATTTCCTTAGATTTAGGGAAATTTTCCTAAATTTAGAGAAATTTTTGAAACTTTAAGAGAAGTTCCTGTAGATTTTTTTCAAAAGGTCATATCGCTTATATATATGCATCCAGCCCCCAAAACCCAAAGTCCCCAAAGGCCCCCAAGCAGAAAAGCCAACTTAAGATTGGTGTAAAAGTAAAATAATACCGAAACGATAAAGTAAAATCAATTTGAAGTACCACATTGTTTATAGTAAAATTTGGACTGTTACCGCTGTGGAGAGTATACTTGTCACCACTGGTAAGCCCAACCTAATCAAAGAGTGATTATTGTACATCTTTGTATATGTTGTGAATTCTGCCTTTAAACTTTAACATTTCAATGAGCATCATACAAATTTGTTAGATTCTAGAGTTTTAAGTTCAATTTCCATTTTCCCCTGTTAATTGCAAGCATTTTCTCCCAACTACAGAAAAACTGAACAAATCATGTGAGACACCACCATGTTCAGCGACTGGCCCTCGGAGCTCGTCCCCCAACAGGGCTGGGGGGACGAGGCTGCTATCAGTGCATTCAAGGTGGCTTTTAGTCAAATTGCTTTGTATATTTTATGTCTCATCTAGAATGCTATAACTAAAATAACAGAATCCCCTGTATTTGTGAACTCTTCCTTTATGCATTCATTGACAAACGTGTGCACAGTAACTTTAGATTCCAGCCATTTTCAGTATAATGCACCTGTTTTATTTCAGGATGCCATACCCTGGACTGTTGGAAGAGACTTTGTGGCAGGAACAGCCAAGCATCTGGCTGGAAGTCTGGGTCTCACAAAACCAGGACCTCCCACCAAGAGTAAAATAATTCATGACAAACAATTACAAGTCCTCATGCCTGTACGTATTTTAATATATATTTCTCTCTCTCAGATTTTCCATCAAATATTCTGAAATAGAAAATTTTTGTTATTTTGTGCATTGATTTAGAAACATATTATTCTGTAAAGTTATCATTACTATTTTTATTGATGTCACTGATGTTCATTAGGCTCTCGGTCATGGCTTGAGTTTTCCTCTGTCGGAGATTGACATCCTACGTGACTGTGTCAATGTCTACTGTGAGTGGTTGTCAGCTCTACTACCAAATCCCAAGAGCAGCGTTCCCAGCCCAATACTTAACGATCCAAACCATTATGCAAGAATAATTATTAACCATTTCTACTATTTGTTTGTCCCACGAGGAGCTCAAGGTGGGTGTGTGCTGCTTTTAGTTATTGTTTTTTTTTTCTTTTTTTTTCAACTCATTTTATTTTAATAATAGTGGAAATTTTGCTGAATTTTCAACATAAATTACTATAAAACATGTTATTTGTGATTCTAAGACTGGTAATGTAAAAGAATCTTCATTTGTGGTGTTCTATAGGGCCTGATGTTATTAATCGGCAAGCTGTGCTGTGTCACCGTGTTCTGCGTACACTGCAGAACATAGCACAGAATTCTCCCTATCTCAGTGAAGACACATGGCAGACACTCCTAATGTTTCTCCTCCATATCAACTCAGCACTCTTGTCTCCACCCACTGTAAAAGGTAAACTTAATGCATGTTTGATTGTTTTCTTATTCCTGTTACTCTCTTTTACCTAACACTGCCATATTAAATTTCTCTTCTTGAAAAAGGTATTTATATTGACATTATTTGTTTAAGTTTGCTGTTATCATTTATTTTCAACTAAAGATATACCATTCACTAGTTCTTCTAGTGTTGAAGAAATAATTTATAAAAGTAATCCAGAAGCTTTTCATCATGCCTGTGACACTTGACTTTAAAAGGGAGTGGAAAATTAGTTTTTTGTTTTTATTTATTACACATAATTAAGTGAGTTGGTAGAATCAGGGGATATGGACAGCTGCTTATTGCTTTAGTGGTCAATGCTCTCTCTCTCTCTCTCTCTCTCTCTCTCTCTCTCTCTCTCTCTCTCTCTCTCTCTCTCTCTCTCTCTCTCTCTCTCTCTTTCTCTCTGTTTGGTCTTTAAGCTTGTAAAATCTGGGTGCCATGGTTTACTTTTAGGTTCTTTCACTTACTAAGTAACTGACCTGCCTTCAGGAACTGATGGATTGTGAACTGGTTGGTTGGGCTGGGATTGGACTTGAGCTTTTAAGACCAAGACACTTGCTATCTGGATTGCTCTCTCTCTCTCTCTCTCTCTCTCTCTCTCTCTCTCTCTCTCTCTCTCTCTCTCTCTCTCTCTCTCTCTCTCTCTCTCTCTTACAGAAGTTTCTTTTCCATCTATCATTTCATTCAGTGTGGGGTCACATTGATTTTGAGTTACTTAATTCAGGACGTATAGTAAAATGGCATTACAAATATTGTGTAGATGATAGTTTGATTCCATATTGTGCCATTTCGTTTGAAAAAATGTTACATTTGATTTTTTAAGCAGAAAGGCTTGATTTCAATCTAACATAAATCATTTTTCTTTTATTGTCAAATTTTCTCATGATAAGGATGAGGGGAAATGTGTCATTTTATCATAGGTAACTCATATATGTAATATACATTGATTTCAATGTACAATATTTTTTATAGTAATTTATGTCATGAGAACTGAAGAAAGTGTGTGTGTGTGTGTGTGTGTGTGTGTGTGTGTGTGTGTGTGTGTGTGCATCATATCAAGTTAATAGAGCATAGTTTGTGTATGTCTGTGTGCACAGTTTTGTATACAAGATGCCAAAACTGCATGCATAGTGCTGTTATCAGTTATATCAACATAGGCAACTGCTTTGCCCTTCTGAGTAAGCTTCTTTATCTTAATATGCTTACTACTTTGTTTCCCTTTTGTGCATTATTTTTTTAAGAATTTGGTGATATAAAATTTCTGAAAAAACTTTCATTAGATCTATAAACATAAAATTGTATGTGGTCTATGAACAAAAAAAAATATTTAACAACATTTCCATAGAGTATAATTTCATGGTCCATCAATTTATGAAGAAATTTCTGTCATCACTCCCTATGGTGTGATGCAAATTATCTGTTTTCAAACCTCCTGGATCCCATGCTTATTATTGCTGACATTGCTAGCTAGTCATAATAGTCCTGTACAAGCTCTAATGATGTGCATTTCCACAGAAAATACTGACTGACTGTTTAGGCACTGATGAAACTAGTATTGGCAATAATGGCATACTATTTGATGGTGGTGATGACAAGCCAGGATAGAAGTACCATATCTTGATGGAGGATTAGCATCTGTTTAACTATTATACATCATCCTCGGCATAACTATATTAGCAGAATGTGGCATCATCATAGTGATCTTATCTTTTTTGGTTTGTCTACTTAATGATTAGTACATAGTTGCCCTGATGCTATATAAGTTTATTTATTTATTGTATGAATCTGAACTTTCTTAATATGTTTTTGAAATGTTTCCTGCAAATGAAAAGAACAGTTATGATTTTCAATGCTGTGTACTAATGCTTAATTGTAGTGTTCATTAATGTTGAGTAACATGAATATGCAATTTCCTTTTTTTTTTTTTTTTTTTTTTTTTTGTCTTCCATTTATGTTCTTTTACTTGATGAATTATATTTATATTACTTTAATCTTCAGTATGACTTGTTCACTATTCTTTACTGTTTATATCCAGTTATTCTTTATTTTCATATTGCCTATGATTCTTTCATGTGCTATGCTTCTTTAGGGCACTCAGTATATTAGCAGCATGACCACTGCCATGTAGTCTGTCAAGGATAACAACAGCATTACTTGATACATTACTTTGGCTGCATAAAATATATCTTGTTCCACTCTAGTTCCAGATGAGAGTGAGGGTGCTCCCAGCTCCACTCTAAGTCTAAACTTTACTGGAGATGTGGCTGGTATTTATGTATTTGTGTTGTGTGTTGCTTTTGGTGCTTGGTTCATGGCCACCTTGAGTTGTGCTGTTTCTCTGCCTGGTGCTCTCTTGTCTTGGCTACAGAAGAGGGATAATCAAGATCACTTCTAATATTTGATTGTGTGAAGTGGGTCAGCATGGGGTGATGCTAACACAGTTAGTCAAGAAGGAAAATATTTTATCCCAAGATGTGCAGGGTAACCACATTATATTTTTTTAACTTTATTTTTATGTTATCTTAAAAATGGGATCAATCCTTATCCTTTCTAAATGTCTTTGTCTTTTATTTCCTTGCTTTGCCTGGATAAAGTTGTGAAAGGTAAGACTAAGCTTTGGCTAAGTTTTAAGATGTTCTCAGATGTTCTCATGAAGTTTGTGCTCATAACTTTTGAACAGCAAACCAGAATTTTCTACTATATGAATTAGTACAATTCTAATCCTCATGCTATCAGTATAATAATGAACTTGTATGATAAATGATTAACATTCAGGATTTAGTATTAGGAACTTCACATTTTAATGCTGTTTTGCTTTGTTGTTATTTGAAATTTTAGGTTTGGTAAAGAGAAACAAGTTAGAATAATTATTGGATGTATATAATCTGTTTCGCTGTTTATTATGTTATGTTTTCAGGGTGAGAGTCATACTTACTGTAGTGTTTGTTGTTGATATAAAAATTATGCTTACAGGAGGAGCACTTGTATTGTCCTTAAGCATGGACAGTTTATATCCTAGCTATAAGCTGCTTTATATAGCTAGAGAGATGGCTTGTGAAATTTTGATTTGCAGTATATTGTAAAGTGTATGGTGTATATATAACAATATGGAAATCATTTATGATGGTTTTAGATTGAATGAAAAATCATGTAAACTTTCACAAATGATATGTAGTTGTAGTGTGTGTTTGTGTACACAAACATATACATACACACAACCATGTACTTGTATATAAGATATAGTCACTTGTTTATGAATCATAAGACAGATTAAAAAGAACTATTGTTTTTACAGAGGATGCAGGAGAGCAGCTGTGTGAGAGGGTGTTGAGTGTTCTGTTTGAGACATGGCTGCTTGCTTGTGCCCGCTGCTTCCCTCCACCACCACTGTGGAATGCCCTCAGGTGTGAGGAAGGATTTTCCCTATTTTGTCAACCTGTTTTTTCAGTTTACTTGGTAATATTCATAGTTTTAGGTTCAAAAGTTTGATACTATAATGACTATACTAATATGTCATGCTGATTTTCTTTAGTTTGGTTAAAAATTATTTGCTTCTTCAACAGAGAGAGCTGTCAGAGATGGCGCCACCGGGCCGGCCTTATTGAACAGTGGAACAGAATCAATTTTGCTCTAACACGGAAGCTCATCTGCTTCATGTATGGCTCCTCCTTTCCTGAAATATCTATTTGTAAGTCAAATGAAAAGTTTCTGCTGTTTTATTGTCTACTTTGTGAAATATATAAATATCAGCAGTCATGAAATAAAACATTTAACAGAGTACTTTGTCTTTACAGCTGAGGATGACTTGAACATCATTCCCACTAATATGAGTAAAGATTGCATTGCTCAGGTCTGGTACCGTATTTTACATATAATTGGTGAGTTTTTTTATGCTTCATTGAATTTTCATTACATTTTGGTCATTTGTGAAAAAAATAGTGGATATAGTATTGATTTTCCTTTAAAATTTTACAAATAATGAAGTTAATAATTTTTTTCACTTGTGCTCCACAGGCAACCCCGTAGATCTGAGTCGTCATACAGTCATCAGCAAGACTCCAGCTTTCCTGAAATATGCCATTTCTTCTGCACTTGTGATTGAACCTAGCCAGCATCCTTGTCTTCAGATGTTGCCTTCAATCTTTCTCACTGCAATGAAGGGCATTTCAGGCTTAGTTGATGCTTTTCTTGGTAAGGATTTTTATGTTATTAGACCCTAATTTTTTAAAAAGACAGTTTTTAAATCTCAAATTTTTTATCTGACAATAGTTGTATTTTTTTTACACTCAACTCCTAGCTATTACGAGAAATTGATCCCTTAACAATGCTGCAGTAGCTAACAATGCAGTAGCCATTGTTAAGAAGTAATGAGAAAAAATCAAATTTGTCTTAGCCCACCAGAGTGGCAACATGATGTAACATATTGGCACCTTGTTTTCCCCTCATCTCATCATAATTCATAGACATCATTCACATTTTGATAATATAAACTAAACACAGACATGAAATGCATAAAAAAAACAAAAGACTTACTTACTTCGTTATGAAACTCCCGAGTCCCGTTGAAAACTAAATAGGCCTCTCATGGGACTAGGTCCCTGCCTCTGTCTTATGCACTAGATACTGGAACAGATCACATAGTATTCCCCCCTCCCCCCCTCGACCGAGTAGGCCGCCCCCTCATTCCCTCCCTCCTCCAGCCACTCACCCTTCTCCCCTCTCCATCTCTTTCTTATTATGGAATTATTTCAAGAAAAGTATAAATTATTGTACAAAGCTTCAAATTATTGTATTATCGTAGTTTGTGCAAATGACGATGATATTTAACAATTTATTCTTCATTGTTTGTTTAAAGTGTTTAATATATCTTCATAAGTAAATAAGTTTGCCAGTGACCAGAGTAGAAGGCCACATTGACTGGGGTGGTAGGCCGGAAGTGACCAGGGTTGTAGGCCGGAGTAACCGAGGCAACTAAGGGCCTGAGTGACTTGAAAGCTGTTCACGAGTCGCAATAGCTCCAATTGACATGTGCGTTAGCCATTTCAATGTGTCTTGTGCTCCCGCAATAGCTTCAAAACGCAGTAGGGAAACCTGTGATAACTTAGGGATAGGTATACTTAAAGAACAACCATTGTAAACATAGAATATTCTTTGGAGTTTTTACAAGTGTTGCATAGATGATAATTCTGAAAATCACACTTTATTCTAAATTATTGGCTATTACATTTCATAGAACATAAGCTGAATCCTTGCATGGAATGAGGAAATTACCTGACATATTGGTGGGTGGCACATTATTTATTAGCTACAGCCAATGTAAACACTACATTCTTACTGTTTACTCTGTTTGTCAAATTTTGGGCATAATAACTCCTTTAAATGAGCCACCTGTTGAAGCATGAAAAGTCTCAATATGATATGACTGATGAATACTATA
This sequence comes from Callinectes sapidus, assembly GCA_020233015.1. NCBI lineage: Eukaryota > Metazoa > Arthropoda > Malacostraca > Decapoda > Portunidae > Callinectes > Callinectes sapidus. The sequence goes on along the minus strand of CM035196.1, from coordinate 6,935,606 downwards.
AATCCATGCATTGTATTTATCGTCTAATGTGTCCTTTTCTTCAGGTGTTCCTAATACCTCGCTAGATAACCTCAACCAAAAGGGACGACAGATCTCACCATCATCTGTGTCATTGTCATCAGAAAGCAAAGGTGATTGGTTGACATAATTTGTCAATAACATCTAACTGCCTCTTTCCTCATCCTTGCCTCATAGAACTGTTACTTGAAGTCATGCTTTGCACAGAAAAACAATGTCAAATAAATTACATCTGCATCACATCCTAATTGTTCATACTCTTTGTGGAGCACTCATTATAAAGCAGTGTATTGGGTGACATATAATTCACATTAACTTTTCAAATATGTAATTAGTGTCAACTTTATTATGTCATTATTCAAGGCAATAGTTTTTGTGTTACTTCATCCTGTAATTTGAAGGATTGCTTCTTTCAGCATTTACTTTCATCGCCCAATCTTCATTTAGATGATAAAGGATCTTCTGTATTAGTTTCTTTGACAACATGCTGTCACTGCACTATGCACTATGTATAAAGTATCTGCAAATATATTATGTTTATTATATATGATAATTTTGTGTAGATGATGGTGCTCGGTTGTTGGCAAATGGAAGACCCAAATGCAACAGTATTTTACATCTGTTTGGCCCATGGCTGTTTGAAGCTGCACTCATCAACTGTAATTTACAAGCCAGTCCTGGGTCTCAACACAGTATGTATTATTTATGGGATAAGGTGAAATGTTTGACATTATATAGTATACCTTTGTTTATGGCTCTATCATATTTTATATGACTTTGCTAAAGCATCATATTTCACATCACATTGCTAAACATTTGCACTCTTGTTATACACAGAGTCAGATGCAGGTGGAGGAGCAAGTGCTGGGTCTCGCAGGCCTGTGTCAGGGTTTGGTGGAGAGGTTGGCAAGAAGACTAGTGATGCATCAGCATCTGGGGATCATTCAGAGCGTCTTACCAACCTTATGCCTGAGCACTTTCAAGGAGGCAGAGCTGAGGCCCTTGGTGCTCTATGCAGGTATGCATGCCCTTATCCACCTAGAAGGTAGATTCATTCTAGATTATGTAGTTAATGTTCACAAACTTGGATGGATGCACATTGAAAGTGTATGTAAATAATTACATCTATACAAGTATAAATATCTCTATCTTAAGTAATACTTCTTGGTATTTCAGGATATTTTGCTCTAAGAAAACAGGAGAAGAAATCTTGCCAGTGTACCTGGCTAGGTTCTACATTGCCCTTCATCAAGGACTGCGAGAGGCTGATGCTTCCATCTTGTCTCCTCATGAGTCCAGTCAACCACCAACACCAAGATACAGCACAAAAGTCTGTATCTGAGGAAGAACAAAAGTCTTTATTTGAGATATCAGTAAAGTCTTTATTTAAGGAATTATATTTATTTTTCACATATTGGTAAAACCTGTGATAATGTATTGCATTGCCCTCATACTTTTTTACTCTGTAAGCTATATATGGTAGATAAGATCATTTTAATGAATGTGAATTATTTATGATCTTTTCTACCTCTCTAGACTGGAATGTGCAGTGAGACAGCAGCAAGTGTACTGGTAAATGGGGTCGACTTGTTTCGCTTGGACCTTCAAGGTGTGGTGAGCCTTGTCCCAAGTGTTTTGGGAGTGCTAGAGTGTGTTCTACCTGAAGGAGAGCTCAGTACACCTTTACAGCTCCCTGTCACCCTGCTTCGCCGTGCTGCCACCCACATCCTCCTCTCCATCCTGCCTCTCCCTCTTCACTTCCAGGTTTGTAGCAGGGGTAGCATGTTAGTAACCTATCCAGCTTTTATGGTATGTTTAATCAGTACATTTAGGATCATAGAGCATTATAGTGTGTACTCTTTATATTTCAGGGTCTCCAGGTGAAGGAAATAGGAAATAACAGTGGAGAACGACTGGCTCTGTCACATCTCCGACCACAGCTAGTCAATCTCCTTACCAATGCATTACAAGTGGAGACTGACCCTTCTAACACACAGATGCTTCTTGGTATAGTGAACTTTTTATCTCTTTATGCCAAAAGCTTGCACTTATTTATTTATTTTCTTTACCAACTTTTACTATTTTATTTAATGAGATTGTTACATTACCTATTAGTTTAGAGATGTAAATGCCCTGTTTTTATCATTTTGTACCAGCAGACCAAACAGCTAACCTTCAACTCAGATGTGTTCCATGTAAAGTTTGTCAGATTTGCTACTGGGTAAGGATGCTTAGCAATAAAAAAGATGCCTGTATTTCTAATAGTTATAAAATATCAATTGCAGGTGGACTGCTCTTTTGTGTTCAAGATGCTGCTCTCTGTGAAGTAATGGACTCCATATCACAGCACAATTTCTCAACAGATAGAGATCATAACATTATGTCCTCAGGTGAGTCATACAGGTGGGAATCAGGCTGGCAACATCATTCATATAGATTCTCTAAAACATCATTAATTACAGTGTTAGGGAAAACAACTTTTGGCTCCATCCATTTAAAGGTTTGTAAAGAATCATACATGTACCTGCTTGATTTGTTTCCAATTTCTTACTTTATTATATGCAGTTTTTACCCTTCTGCATCTTACTTCTGGATAAAAATGGCCAGGAGTTTTGTATGTTTTGACTCCATCATTTTTCTAATATTCTTGTCTAATGTTGTAGTGGCTTCATTTTTATATAAATTGTTGCATTAATTACTGCAAATGCATTTATATTTGCTCTGGCCAACCATTTTTGCTTTTTTTTTTAATTAAAATATATTTACCAATTGCTTTGCTGAGTCCTGTATGCCTTATTCACAAGAACAGATGGAGGGACAGCTCCCCGGACTTTTTTCTGCATACATATTGTGTGCTGTGATTTTTGCCCCAGTTGATAAGGAGTGACTGAAGTGAAAGCATTTTTGGTTTTAGTGTCTTTTATATATTTTTTAAAAATCATATGTCTTTGTTTTGTTTTAAAATTAATATTAGAGGCTTGGGCTTATCCCCATACACTCTGTAGGTGCCTCAGACACTGTTAGTTCGCATGGTGACTATAACAGTCTACTGGATGAGACCTGTGAGGTGCTGCCAGAAGGAGGCCTTGGACAGATGTCAGCCACAAGCTTTCCTTCCTCTACAACCACCACCACACATGGTAAACATCTTGCCCTAGTAGTCCCCTAATCCACTGAATCCTGTAAGCACATGTCTTTGTAAAAGAATGCTGCTTCTCTGATTTTTTTTTATGAAACCATTGTATGCAGATTTTTTAGTTCTAAATAATCTTAATTGTGTATTTTCTTCATTATGCTATTAGATTTATGTTTACTTTCAATTTATATTTTGGAATTTATCATTCATTTAAGTAATAGAGGGCATCAAGACATCAGCACTTATTCATTTTAAGAATTTTCTTACAGCATCCATGCTGACCACCACAGATGGTGAAGCTACACCAATTTTAGAAGATTCGGGTAAAGGAAACCATGTGATTAATTTACTAACAACATAGCATTAACAATAAATTATTAGTAATAAGTCAAAACTAATTATTATTAACTGCATGGTTTGTAATACAGTATTATGTTTTCTCAAGATTACTAAGTATATATTTATTTAAAAACTTTATCCTATTTGATTCTGTTGTGCTGATCCTTAGAGACAAAAATGATCTCTAGGAAAAATATTACTTTTGATAATAATATGTAAAAGATAGTAAATATAAAGATAATATCTTGGTCAAATTTAAGTAGTGTATGTATATTAACTTACATAGAAATAAAAGTGACTATAATCCACATATTCATATGGCTTGTGAATAAAAATGTTATTTTGGAAAGTATTGGAGTAATATCAGAAGTTTTCCTGTCATATAACAAGTCTGTTTCCCACAGACTCTGCCCATGCTTTGTTTGTCCGCTCCATCTACTTGGTTTGCCATAGGCTCATATCATCCTGGAAAAGTGATGTCAATGTGTCTTTGGCTGGGTTGGAACTTCTGTCTGGCTTGGCTCGGCTGAGTATCGCTGAACAAGGTTTGTAAGAACACTTATTAAGGGGTGTTTTTTCACATCAGATATTGTTTTTCAGGTAAGATGTAAAACCTTATAAAAATATGGAGAAGGAGAATAAGTTTAGAAAGAAATTGAGAGGCATATTTTAGTGATGATTGTAAAAGGCAGATTATACATTTATGAGAATTAACCTTAGTCATATGATCTTATCATGACAAGCTGCAGGTTGTTTGTCAGTCACATCCTCCACTATATTACTATTAGTAATTATTCTTGATGATCCCTTACTTATAGTGATAAACAGCAGTAATTATTTTGTTTTTACATTAAGTTAATAACAGTACTGTTTCTTATGTTCCCTAGATGGCTTAGAATGTAAGCGAGCTGTAAAGTGGCTATGTGACTACATAGCCTCCCAGTGTTACCGACCACCTCGAGCACACTCCAAGGTGCGTGACTCAGATTGTGCATATTAATTACTTGTCTTTTTTTTTGCACTCCCTTTCATTATTATGCAAAATCAGAGAGCTGTATATCACCAAGTCTAGTTTTATTGATTATTTTGAGCTTTGAGAGTGAGTCCATTGCAAGTTAGCTGTAACAGTATTGGGTGTACAATATTAAAGCAGGGTAGACCATGCCCCAAACTGATTTGTCGATATCTAATACCAAGTATTTGTGCCATGCATAGGAACACACACACTCCATAGAAGAAAATGGGCAATAAAAGAAAATAGTTCCGATACCCCTCTAACAGACCCTGTTTTCTATAACTACCAATCCTTCCCAACCTATTCTCTATTCCCCCCCCCCCCCCCCCCCCCCCCCCCCCCCCCCCCCCCCATCTTGATGGCTGACAGAACCAGTCAGCCTCAGCCTTTCTTCAGCGACAACATTCTGAAGTTCTTCAGGATTAGCCAGCTTTGTGCATAGGATTTAAATAGACTTTGAGCTGTTGTGCTGATACTTGTGGTGGTGTTACCAGCAACCAAGTGTTCAGTTTTCTTCAGTGTTTCTTCAGTGGTCTCCAGCTTAATGTCCCCTGGATTCCTTTGAGGAACATTTTTGTTTGGAAATGATCTCCTCTGGATTCTGTCCTGTGCTTTTTGAGCATTCTTCAAGAAACATGTTTTCTCTAGGGGCATTTTTGTTTCATTGTGTTTCAGTATTTTTAGGCTCGGTTCTTCATGCTTCGGAGTACAAGTTTTTTTTTTTACTTTTTGGTCATAGATGGTCAATAGTGCATTCTTTAATTTTTTTGGTATACATATGATATGCTTCTACATGCGTTCCATATGTGTCCGTGTTTTTCTCAGTGGTTCGATTCTTGTGTGTGCTTGGAAATTAATAATAGTGAGCTTTTCCTCTACCCTGGTTGGTTCACAATAGTGTTATTGCAATTCCTGGAAAATACATGTTCTGCATTACCAGTGTTCCATATGTGTTTGTGTTTTCATAAAGTTTCATTCCTGGTGGGCACTTGAGAACTAGTTGTAGTGAGTTTTTTCAAACTGTTTGATTACGTTGGTTGCTGATTCTCAACATTATTCAGGGAGGATTCCCTGGGAGAAGGGAATTTCCGCTACTCTCACTACAGCTACACCTCCTCTGTCAACATGCCTTTTCCAGGGGTTGGTTCTTCTGAGAGGTATGGGATCCAAACCCCAAATTCAGGACTTTTTAGTCATCTTCCTCTAGCAGTCACTTGGCCCCTCCCTTATCCTCTCCGTCCTTGGATTCCATCTGATAGCTGCAGCGCTCCACTGGAACACCCTTCTTTTTCTGTGGGTGGGAGACCTTAGTGGCAGTGGTATATCTGCTTTCCACCTTAAGTTCTCTATAAGATATCATGTATGGATGATCTCTTCAATGGCATTGCTCTACTGCTTCATTTTAGTTAGAGCTACATTCTCACAGTTGTCACTGATGGTCTCCATTTCAGCTTTTCACTACTTCTCATCCTTGACATGCTGGAGTTGGGTCATATCTTCATTATTTGCTGCAGCTCAGACGTCACTCTTGTTGGAAGATCCATTGTCCCTGATGTTTGAATCTCCTCAGGCCAGGTCGGATACTCTGGCACATACTTCACATGTGGCAGTGGTCTTACGGGGTAGTGATTCAAGTCACCCACTGGCATTCCATGACCTTAAATTCATTGAGAGGTACCAGGCATGATGTGGCAGGATACCTTCCTCTTCCGCTCATCGCGTAGCAGGATGCTTTTATCATCTGTTTGACCTACTTCCAGCTCAAGAAGTAGACAAGCTTTGGACTACTTCTGTGGTTGGGGTGTGTTGATTGCTGCATTCAGTTGTCTTCTTCCCATAGAGTGGCTCCTCAATCTTTTTGTCCCAACCAGTCTACACATCACTACTCCGAGCTGTGTCTTCCAGGAACCAGGGAGCCCGTCTCACAAGGCCAGTGCCTGAAGCAGGTAACTCGCAATGGACTCCCCTCAAAGCTCATAATTTTAGGTTTAATTTTTCCGAATTATTGTTCAAAAACCTCTATTTTGAGGTGAGAGTTCCATTGCGGGTGGTGATGTCCCTCTCCTTCATTTCACTCCTACCCTCTTTATTTTAACTCCAGTTTTGAAAGACTGAGGCCTACTGGTTCTGTCAGGGGGGATAAAAAATAGGTTGTGGAGGATTGGTAGTTATAGAAAATGAGGTCTGTTAGAGGGGTATCTGAACTATTTTCTTTTATTGTTAGTTTTCTTTGATGGAGTGTGTGTGTTTCTGTACATAGGCTTAATACTTGGTATTAGATGTCAGCGAGTCAGTTTGAGGCATAGTCTACCATGCTTAGATATTATGCACCCAATACTGTTACAGCTAACCTGAATGGAATTCAGCTCAAAATATGAGTTTTTAACAATAGTTTGGAAAACTCAAACCCAGAATTGTACTTGACTTTGCAGGACCTGCACTCCACAATAGTTGCTGCTTTTCACTGTGCAAGTGTTTGGCTTGTTGCTCACCCCTACCTGCTACAGGACAAAGAGTGTCTGGCAACAGTGCTGGAGGTTGTGGAGTTAGGCATCTCAGGATCTAAGTCACAGGTGAATATTGTGGGAAAGTATTGTGAAAAGTTAATATGTTGTATAATCCCTCACCTCCTAGGAATGGTTCATTATATTTTATTGTAGTTTAAGTCAAAAGAGAAAACACTCAAGAATTTTTTCTATTTGCATTTTTAGGTAAAATCAAGTGATGCTCCACGTCTGAAGCATGAAAAAGAGCTGAAACCTGCCAGTATGCGAGTGAGAGATGCTGCTGAAGCATTGCTGTCCTGTGTGCTGTCTCAGGTAAGTAATAACTTATTTATGAACCCTTCATTATGCCAGGTGTTCTTATCTATGCTTTTTTTCAGATTCCACTCAACCTTTTTACTTAGCATGTACAGTAGTACCAACATTATGATTCTAAGTCTGTCTACAATTCTTTCCTATTAGCTGTGCCTCTATACTGATTGGTAGTATTTGGCAATTCAAAATAATGTATGAATTTGAGGGGGTATTAGACTGAGATTATTCTCATTGGTGCTAGACAAATGCTTAGATTTTTAGGTCCAATTTTTTTTCCCATTACTTCTTAACAATGGCTATTGCATTATTAGCTATTGCGGCAATGTTGAGGAACCAATTTCTCACCGTAGCTGGGGGTTGAGTGTAGTATTCTCTATTTAAAATCAAATGGAAAGGATTAAATGTTTTTACATTAATTTCAATGATAAAACTTGCTTCCTAATTCGAATTTTTGCAATTCGAACAGCCAAAAGGTTGTTTTTAGGGGTTTTAAAGGTGTTTAAAATTGTTTCTTAAGGCTTTCATTTTTCTACTTCCTCTGAACACTGCTAAGTTGTAACACTGGGAGACCTGTAAAGGGACGTTAGGTTTCATTAGGTTAGGGGTGGTTTTGGGGGGTATTTTTTATGGTTGTTTTAGGGGTTTTAAGGGTGTTTAAGGTTTTTTCTTGAGGTTTTTCATGTTTTTTGCTCACTGTGAACACCACCAGTTCCAACCACTGCAACACATGTAATGTCAAACAGCATTAAACTTAAAAAAACAATAAAAAGGCATTTTGTGGAGGTTTTAAGTTTTTTTTTTTTTTAAGGTGTTTTTCTTGTTTTTTGTAGATGTTTTAGCATGTCGTACCATTAGGAAACCTATATAGTTGGGGGCGTTAGGTTAGGGGTAATTTTGGGGGGGTATTTTTTAAGTTTGTTTCAAGGGGTTTTAAAGGTGTTTTTAGGGTGTTTCTTAAGGCTTTCACTTTTTTTTTGCTTTTTCTGAACCCTTCCAAGTCGTAACACTGGGAGACCTGTAAAGGGATGTTAGGTTTCATTAGGTTAGGGGGTGGTTTTGGCGGTTATTTTTTAAAGTTGTTTTAGGAGCTTTAAGGGTGTTTTTAGGGTGTTTAAGGTTCTTTCTTAAGGTTTTTCATGTTTTTTGCTTGCTGTGAACACCACCAGTTTGGTCCACTGGGATACTTGTAATGGGATGTTCAATTTCGTTAGGTTAGGTTAGGTGAGGGATGTTTTTTTGGCAGTTTTAAAGGTTTTTGAAGGCGGTTTTAGGATTTTTAAAAGATATTTTTGCATGTTCTACCTGTAAAGGATAGTTAACATTAGGTTAGGGGTGATTGTGGGGTGGGTTAAGTTTTTTTTTTTTTTTTTTTTTTTTTTTTTTTTTTTTTTTTTTTTTCTAAAGGGGTTTTTCATGTTTATATTGGATTTTGAGAGTTTTTTGTGTCCTTTAAGGTTTTATTAAGGTGTTTTCATGTTTTTGATGATGTTTTAAGGGGTTTGCAAAGGCAGTTTATATGTTTTTGACATTTTTTAAGGTTTAAATTAGGTTAGGGGATATATATATTTTTGGGGGGGTTAAGGTTGTTTTTAGGGTTTTTAAGGGATTGTTTATGGTGTTTAAGGTTGTTTCTTAGGGCTTTTAAGTTTTTTGCTCTCTCTGAACACTACCAAGTTGGAACAGTGGGAGACCTGTAAAGGGACGTTAAGTTTCGTTAGGTTAGGTTAGGTTAGGGGTGTTCTGTGGGGATACTTTTAAGGTTGTTTATAGCGGTTTTAAGGATGTTTTTAGAGTGTTAAGGTTGTTTTTTAAGTTTTTTCATGTTTTTTGCTCGCTGTGAAAACCACCAGGTTGGACCACTGGGACATTTGTAATGGGATATTAGATTTCGTTAGGTTAGGTTAGGTTAGGGGTGTTTTTTTGGCAGGTCTTAAGGTTTTCGAAGGTGGTTCTAGGGTTTTTAGAGGATGTTTTTGCATGTCCTACGTGCAAAGGGTTGTTAACATTAGGTTAGGTTACATTAGTTTGGGGGTGATTTTGGGGGGTTATAGGGATATTTTTCTTTGTTTTTAATGGTATTTTTCATGTTTCTATTGGTTTTTAAGAGTTTTCCATGTTATTTAAGGTTTTATTAAGGTGTTTTTATGTTTTTGATGATGTTGTAAAAGTGTTTGCAAAGGCAGCTTTCACGTTTTTGACATTTTTTTACATTTTCCATGTTTACGAGGGTTTTTAAAAATCTTTTTCATAAACTTTTCATGTATTAAACATAAAAAAAACTTTGGAAACATTAAAAAAAGAAAACATAAACAAGCACACACACTCACCCAGTGCCTCTCAAAAAACCCCCCAAAAAAGAAAAGACACGAACACAAAAAACTAATTCCAAACACAATTAAACTTCAAAAAAACATTAGAAACACACACAAAAAATAAAAACACACACACAAACACACATCACCCCTCAAAAAAAACATGAACAAAAAAAGAAAAAACCCAAACACACACACACACACACACACACACACACACACACACACACACACACACACATCACCCCTCAAAAAAACATAAAAAGACACACACAAAGAAGAAAACCTTAACGCACCCACAACGACACACACATCATCCCTCAAAAAAAATAATTCCAAACACAATTAAACTTCAAAAAACATTAAAAAACATACACTCAAAAAAAAAGCCTAAACACACACCCACACATACACACACACACACACATGGCCCCTCAAAAACAAACATTAAAAAAATACACACGTAAAGGAAAAAACTAAGAAAAATACAGATACAAGCACAGAAATTTTTTATTTCAAACAGTATTAAACTTCAAGAAACATTAAAAAACGTGCTTTACGGAGGTTTTTAAGGATTTTTATTTTCTTCAAGGTTGTTTTTATTTTTTTAAGGTATTTTTTGTGGGGAAAACAAGGTGCCACTCTGATGGCCCTGGACCAATTTTTTTCCCATTACTTCTTAACAATGGCTATTGCATTTTTAGTTATTGTGGAGATGTTAAGGGGCCAATTTCTCACAATAGCTGGGGATTGAGTGTAGCATTTTTTATTTGAAATAAACTGGAACGGGTGAAATATTTTTACATTAATTTCAATCATAAAAATTGCTTCCTAATTCGAATTTTCGCAATTCAAACAGCCAAAAAGAACAAATTAATTTTGAATCAAGAAGTACTACTGTATAAGACGTTTATGTGTTGTGATACTGCTGATGGGAGTTATATACCTCTCTTATCTCATAAGAAAAACTGTGTCTGATAGAAGAAAACCAATTACATTTTTTAAATCTGCAGACAAAATTACATATAAAACACCATATGATATCCCTGATGAAAATTGGCTGTTAACCAATATAATCGAACTTCTGAATTAGATCACCCACTTTTACCTTACAGTGTTACTCATTTGAATGATTTATTACATTTCTCAACTTTTCTTTAGGTAGAAGGTTTTGAGGTAAATTTTATATTTCATTATTTATTGTAAGTTGTAAATCATATCATAATTTTTAGGTTGGAACATTTCCCTCTGTGTGTGGAGCCGAGTCCCTATCTTCTCTGCTGGATGAGATGACATTGTTGAGGCATTGCAATACCTGGGGAGGCTCAGATCAACTCACCCGTGACTCAGCAGCTCAGCACTTCAGATATTTTGTTGCCCAAAACTCCATAATGCTCGCCCTTCTGGAGCAACCGCTCGGCAATCACCAAGGTATGTATATTGATCCCTAAGATTTGTAGGGCTTGTGGATGTGAATGAGCTGGAGGTAAGGAATATTTGACATAGTGAATGAAATAATCAGTTGTAGAAAACTGCTCTTGTTTTTATCATGATAAACATCATTATACCCATATGTAGAGTTTATCACAACAAATTATTCTAATGTTGATATCAGGTTATTGATTATCCAATAATTATTTTTTCCACAATATAAATTTATCTTGATTGCATCATCAAGAGCAGATAATTCACATATCTTGATCAAATTACATGAATCTCAATAACTTTTTTTCATCTGCTTGCATCGAAACAATTGTGGGGCATGGTCATGTGATTCTTTCAGTTGGTCTCCCACCTAGCAGTAGTTTGGTGTACTAGTACATACCAGCCATCCTTTAGCTGTCCTGATTTGTAATTTTTTATTCAAGATACTGTATCAATGTCATCATTGATGCTATTTAAATTTTGGATATTGTCATTTAATGGTTATTGGTTTTTATTTGTTCAGTTCCTTTTATTCTTAGATATAATGTAATTTGAATTATGTTTTATAATTTTGTTTTTAATATTTATGAAGCATGATGAGTAGAATGTGCTTCCTTTCGTAGAATCTGTTAATATCGGAAACTGGCCTTCCTGGAAACATTTTCACTAATGTATGAATTGATTAAGAGGTAATGATCTGATACTAGAATGACAGTTTGCACCCTGCCAGACCCCCAGCCAACAGTGACTGCTCTGATAAGAGGACCATTTGGGAGGGTGGCTTGGACCATGCAGTTGCGACACCTTCCTAGACACAAATCCTCAGCCAAATTATACACCGTGAATCCTGGACGACCACTTCCCATGAATGATGTAGGAATAAAACACAATGTGAAGCCAAAGTACTTCCCTGATAGTGTGGAGAGAATACCTCTCTGCAAAGCGTAAGTTGATAGGAATATATTTTCTTAATATGTACAATGAAACCTTAGTTCTCAAACCTAGTTCATTCTTAAGTGCCATTTAAAATCCAAATGGTCAAAAACAGGAATGATTTTCTCCATAGAAATCAATATAAAAATGGAATAATCCACTCTCACACACACATCCATGGATCCATCCAGTGGTTTATGACAGACACTGCCTGCCAAGATGGCTACTCCACAATATTTCCAGCTTAAAAATTATTGCTGAACTTAATTCTTCCCATTTTCTTACTTGATTTTTTCCTAACTCAATTTTTTATTGGTTTTTGCTTTCTTTACTGCACTATCCTCTTTCTCATCTGCAGGCCATTTCACAAAAGACTGTCCAAGGATGTTTGTTTCATCCTCCTTTTCAGAATGTTGTGGAAGTAAATAAGGCATGTGTCATTACATAGTGCCACTTGTGTAGAACCTATGGTCAGACAAAAGAAATATGGTTAAATAAGTAAGCCTGAAGCACAAAACTCTGCCACAACACCAGAAATGCTTCCTCTGCAAAAAAACAAAAAAACAAACATAATGCATCAGATGCAAAATTATGGATGTTTGCTGCACCAACTAGCAAGGGTATACCTGGAGTTGGCTTGCAGTTTCAATTTTGGTTTGCAAGTCAAAACAAAATTTGACTGAACAACAGCTCATATCACAAATTTCACACAATTCCTTGCACTCATAGCTCAAGGTTCCACTGTTTATATGAACTATGAAATAGTAATAAACAGCAAGTTATGCTTTGCTATTAGTATTTGAAATCAAGTAATTTCTTTTCAGAACTGAATTATGGTATATTGTCAAAGCAATTATGAGTTCAAAATTTTATTTGAAAACTCAATTTTTCCAAAAAGGAAGCATATGGTAACTGAGTGCCATTCCAGTATGCATCATAACTCTTCTCTAAAGACTAGAATTAAATATATATCTCATTTTGCTTTTTGGTGTCTGCTAGTTGAATGATTTGTCATTTTATCTTGTTCTTGTTTCTTCTCAAATATAAGAATAACAATGTCTTTTCTCTATTTCTTCAACTTTTCTGTTATTCTCATTGTATTTATATATATGTTGTTTGCAGAGACAAGTCCATTCCTTCTTTAGAAAGTGTCATTATGAATGAAGAGAAATCTACACTTGAACATGAGAAGCTTCTCCAGATATTGGACCATCAGGTAATCCTTGGCTAAAGTTATTTATTTAAATACAATTTATGAACATATTGCTTGAAATTTGGTCAAGTACATATGTCAATAATAGTTGAAAATTTGTTTCAAATGAAAACCAAAATACTCATGTTGTATCATCCAGATTGCATTCGAAGAGAATATTCAGCGTAAGGTTGAGAGAGAAACCTCAGAATACCCTGATGTGGAGACAGAGTGTGTTGCTCCTTCACTGTGCCATGAGTTCCAGACAGCACGCCTCCTTCTCTCCCACTTTGGCTTTTTGTCACTGGATGCTCTGCAGGTCAGTTATTTTCTTGATACACTTCTTCTTTTAAGTGTTTTCTGGCATATTGGCCAGCTGGCCTATATAGAGCTCTCTAGATGTTCTGCAGTGGGAGGTCTCCATGCTGAGTTGACAAGTTCTGGAGACACTTTGTCTGTTCTGATACCTATAGACTGTGAATTTAAGTTGAAGGTGGTGTTGATGCTTACAGGTTTCTTCCAGAAAGAAGGGTTAGTGTCTTCTAACACATTATATGCTATTTTATCTAATAATTGTTGAGTTATCCTTACATACTTTGCTATTATTAAGTTGTGATAGGAATCCACACATACAGTCAGTGATGGATTCAAGGGAGGGCACCCCCATTTTCTCTCTCTCTCTCTCTCTCTCTCTCTCTCTCTCTCTCTCTCTCTCTCTCTCTCTCTCTCTC
>CM035196.1:6888117-6913864 GCA_020233015.1 Callinectes sapidus | reverse complement strand
CTCTCTCTCTCTCTCTCTCTCTCTCTCTCTCTCTCTCTCTCTCTCTCTCTCTCTCTCTCTCTCTCTCTCATTTTTTAAAGTTCTGAAAAATGCAATACTAAACCTTGTACTATTTATACATGCACATCCTCTGTCTATTTTCATTTACTTATTCATTTATTTAATTATATTTTCATTTATACTTTTATATTTATGAATGTGTGGAAAAATACAATGGCCTTCTGTTTCCACAGTTATCAGCCACCTCATGTCCGAAGGAAGTTGCGAATCCAGGAAATGGTACAAAGGTATAGGTATGAAATGAATGAGCCGGAATTTTATACTCACTTGTTTACAAGTCCACTCTGTTAGGCAAGATATTAGCATCTCTGTATAGTAGTGCATAAATCATCATGTACAGTGGAATCTTGGTTCTCGAACTGAATTACTTCTTGAATGTTGTTTGAAAATCAAAATTATTTTCTCCATAGGAATCAATGTAAAATGGATTAATCCATTCTTAGACACCCTGCCATTCTGTCTTAGTGTCATATGATAGATGCCTCCACTGCTAAAGATGACTATTCTACAACATCATAATGCTTAGATATCTTGCTACTTGGAAATTTTACTATGAAAATACACTTTAGCAGTACGAGTAGTGATGACATTTGAGGATCATGAAAAGACCAACAGGTGGCTTGGGACTACTCCTGAGTCACAGAAACTGTTTGTTTACTGAAGCTCTTTAATAGAATCACATTTACCTTATTTCAGATTCAAAAATGGAATTATTGTCTTACATACTGTCTTACCTCCAAATATATAAAATTGAGGAAATGTTTATAGAAACTATAATTGGAACAAATGGCATCTTTTGCTTTCTCTCATAAAATTTATTATCAAATAACTGTGTTTGAGAGCCAAATTAGTATGTTACAGCAACTGAAGTTGAGTTCAAAAATTGTTCAAAAAGGGATGCATTCAGTAACTGAGGTTCCACTGTGTACATTTTTTTCCTTCATTTCCACCATTTCATGCAGTTCCATGTAACTACATAGTTGTCTATTATAAATTACCTCAAAAGTAGGTACGTGATGAGCTTAATGTTTATTTTACATAACAGATTGACCAGATAATCAGCTTAGAATTGCTAAAGAATCTCTCTCTCTCTCTCTCTCTCTCTCTCTCTCTCTCTCTCTCTCTCTCTCTCTCTCTCTCTCTCTCTCTCTCTCTCTCTCTCTCTCTCTCTCTCTCTCATCACATATCTTTACTCAAAACATAGAACAGGACAGTTGATAATTGTACTGAGTATTTTCAGTACCTTTCTTCAGTTTTGGTTATTTTAAAAGTTGCCGTTTCCAGTATGTAAAACTATTCCTTTCAGTTGTATGTTGTTCTACATATACTTGGAGTTTTTAAACATAAATGACTTCAAGAAATTAATAATAATGTATTCAATTCACTACTAACAGTAATATTGATTCTGAAACAAGAAGTTTTGAGAGGTTTTCATATTTATACATTATTTAGGTTGTGTTATAAAAATCATTCAGCCAGAATGAATGATGTATGAATTTATTATAGTTGAGGTTTTCTGTATTGAAGCCAAAGAGTTCGAAATTAATATTTACATTCCTTTATAGATAACTTGTATATCATTATGTCACCAAATCATTTACAGAACTGGGTGTGTTACCACCAAACAGGTAGTGCATTACTGTCAATGCATTACTGCAAAATCTGGGGTGCATTACTGTCAATGCATTACCAATTTTGACTTCCTTAAAACAGTCCATGTTACTGCATTACTTTTACCAAAATTGAAAGAGCATTACCAGTGTTACCAAAGTTTACTTGTGCATTAACATCCAAAATCAAACAAAACAGTTTTAAAACAGTCCAACACGAATATTTTTTACTGCGAGTGATCCATTGACAATGATGTTGATGGAGTGCTGGTCATGAAGCCACTGGCGGTGCTATTACCAGAAACACTCCTACTCCAGTCTCTTCTCTTTACAGAACAATCCATTGTCCAATAATCACAAGTTGCTGGTTGATAAATAAAAAGAAAACAAATATATATATTGAACTTTAATTGTTAAGTTGTTGTGAGCATGTTGAAAGCTGAGCAAATACTGATACTTTGCTAAAAATTGCTGCAGAATAGAGCTCAACAATGCTGCACAACAAATTTGGCAATTGTCTTTGTCTCTTAACCTTTGAAAATTATGATTATGTAAATGGTAACACTAATTTTTTTTTTTATGTATTACTTTGAAAATCTTTGTGTTACCATGGTACTGCATTTCGTAGTATGTTAGTAACACAGTAATGCAATAAATAACAATAGTTCCCAGCTTTGATTATTTGTATATGTTGAAGTTAATCCTAAGTTTAATCCGAAGTAATACAGTTATAATTTTTACGTAGCATTAGTGAGAGAACCGGTTCTTAGAATTTTTAATCTCACCACTGTATATACCCTCCATTCATAATGTTAACCTCAATAAGCAGTATAAAGTACGTTATTCATGAAGTGATTGTTGTTATCCTGATATGTTTTATGCCATTGTTGTCCAAACATTTTTGCCTATTGAACCCTTTATTATCTTCTGTTACATACCACCACCCCTACTGAAACCCTGTATGATACAACTAGGTCAATACAATTTTGTAAATACACACACACATACATCAGTGTGTGCATCTGTTGTTGAAAATAACTTAGTATAAACTTACAGATGTAATTGGTCATTAACAGGAGCAACTGCAGCTTTTTTGTTATTTAAAATAAGACAGATGTACACACTCTGATGCCTAGAAGAAGACTGAACAACAGTCAGCAATGCTCTTGTACAATACACATATTTGGTAGCCTTTTCCTCTTCTTCTCCTTTTGCCTTCATAGAACACGGGAAGTTTTGGTGTGTGTATTCACAGTTGTGATTGCCTGCTGGTCACCCAACCAGCTTTTTCTTTATGGAGCGAGTTGAGAGCTCATAGACCAATCTTCAGATAGGGCTGAGACCACATCACACAGAACACTTGGGACTGCAAGGCCACAACTTGAGTTACATCCCATATCTACTTGCTGCCAGGTGAACAGGGACTAGATACACATTAGGAAGCTTGCCCATTTGCCTCACCACGGCCAGGACTTGAACCTGGGCTCTCTCAGTTGTAAGCCGAGCATGCTAACCACTACATTACACGTGCGTGTGTGTGTGCATTCTTTCAACAGCAAAGTTGATAAATTGGAGAGTTTAGATAACTATGATCTTATATTCTATAAGTTACTCATTTTAAGCATTTTTATCATTATAGTGGCGTATTGAGACGACTTCTACCTGAAAAACAGTCTGGTTGAAGAGAATAGCTGGATTTCACAAATGATTTTAAGGATTTAATGACAGAATGACAAGACTGCTGGTGTTTCAGTGTGCAAGTAATCTAATTCCTGGACTGAAGCTGCAAGATGGAGTGACAGATACTGGACTATGTTATCAGGGTGCTGTGACACTAGCCTTACCATGTCTCAAGGTTTATTTAAGGTGAGTTACACCTATATAGGGGGGTGTCGTCATCGGTCATGTTCAACTTTATCTATCATTGATATAGGTTCATCTTGCCACAGTACGCAGCCATGGTACTTGGCTTTCATATTAGCCATTCAGACATATCTTACGTGGCCAAGTCTAAGTTTAGTGAAGGTTGAAATGAGATATGAGGCGGGGTTGAATACAACCCCGGGCCTCTGCCGTCTTGGATATCCTTGCGCCAACTGGCTCATATATCAGAAGATTTTCTTTTATTCCTGGACTATTTATTTGGGCTCAATAATGAAATTTAATGCTTTCTATGAGTACTGCAATTTTAAGTGTTTCCCGTGCGTGTGTGGGGGGTAAAAATAGCTGTGATTAGCGTTATGTTGGTAAATAAGGGCGTTTTTTTTTTTTTTTTCCAAATTTATTGGAACGCCCAAGATCATTTTTTTTTTATTTGAGGCAGTGGCAAGTTCTTATTAATTGCTAAAAATAGTCCATATTAACTAATGTTTTATGTCCTACAGTTCAATGAAATTAGTAGGGAGGAAGAGTGTTTCCTAGCGGTGTTAAGGTTCCATTAATAATTTAGTTATCAGTCTGTGAATAATTTATTTCTGCCTCTAACTCACTCAAAAGTGTTGAAAATAATTGATCAAGTGTTTTGAAATGGTTTTTGGTTCCTTTGAAGTGGCAGTGAGTGGATATTTAATGAATTTTAAAGGGGGTCATATTTTTATAAAATACTTTTTTCTAGGGAAAATTCTTAACATTTAGTGTTGTTTGGAGGTTGTTTTATACTTTTATAATTATTTTGAGTATTTATCAAGTCGGAATAAGGACAGTATTTTGATATGAAAGCGTTTTTTCGAAAGGTCATTTTTGAAATGGTTTACCCTACATAAAAAATAGAGCACCTCGCCAGGCCAGGCTGTGACGTCATAATGGCGGGCGCCTCCCTGCTGCCTTGTCTTCGTCTCCCTTATCTTCCATATAGCATGATTTACTGTATGTTTACCATGTGTGTGTGTGTGTGTGTGTAAGCTCTGATTCTGTTATACTGTTATATTGGCTCTCTTCATATGTAGCATTGTGAAGTGATTTTTCCAGGTATATTGAGGCATTTCCTGGTATATACGTGGTGTGTGTGTGTGTGTGCAGAGACAATAGGCTGGAGATTATAGGTGGAAATCTATTGGTATATTTATGTTTGATACAGGACCTGGCACGTGCAGGTCTGATATCTTCTTGCAGCTTCCCTCATTTTCTCGTGTTTTAACAGAATCAGTTGTCTATGTGAATACTGTTTACTTATCAACATTATTAATTTGCTTCCCATCTCTCCCCAGCGCCTCCTCCTCCATCCCTACGTTTCCCGGTGACTGGCCAGCTCATCCCCCTTGATATCTGCAGGGCCATGGTGAAACATGCAAGGACAAGGTAAACTATTTGTTGCCTTGTTTATTTCTTAATGATCATGGCCTCTTTACTGTTTGACTTGTGATGTCCGTAAAATTTTAGAGTAAAGTTGTTATTATTCGGTCATAAATTCTATCCTTCCATCCATCAGCAGGACACAACTTTCCGTGTACACAACTATCCCTTCTTCCTTAGTGATACTGCATATTTAATTATCTCCCTCTACCACTGAACATCCTCACTCTGTCTTTCCTCTACTTACTTCCTACACTGTACTCATCTCTGCTTTGAACTCCACATCTAATCTTTTGTTCAAACTCATTCTATGTGAGCTCTCTTCCACAGCAGGACTCAGAAAAGAGGAGTGAGGAGATGAGATGAATAGAAGAATACTATTTTAACCCCTTCAATACTGGGATACATTTTGACCATGGGTTTGGGGTTTTATTAGACACTCTTATTGACATTACCAAGGGTGTATGGAGGTGACAAGATTAGTGGCCACAGTTTTTACTATTTTCACTCTACAAGAATTTAACACAGGAAAATCTTAAAATAATAAGCAAAATGAAGATAAAAAATACGTCCCAGTATTGGACGTATTTTTTATCTTCATTTTTTATCTTCATTTTCACGGTGCAGTGGCTAGCGCGTCTGGCTACGAATCCGTGGGCCCGAGTTCGATCCCGGACGAGGACGGCGTGGACCTCACCCAGGTTTTCATCCTTCACTGGTCGATAAATGGGTACCTAGGGCAACCTAGGGAAGGTAAACTGTGGAAACCCGGATTTCATGCTGGCCCCATGTCCCGGGGTAAGGGATTATTCCACCACAGGCTCAAAGGCCAAGGAGACGGGAGATGAGCGCCCGCAGCTACGCGCTGATACAGCGTAAGCCCCCCACTTTACCTTTTACCTTACCAGTATTGGAAGAATTAATATGTTTGGTAGATTTAAATCTCACGCTGATGCATACTTTGCTGTTGTCTAAAATTTGTATTGCCTTCTTTTATTCTCTTTTATTATCCCTTCCTTCTCCTTCCCTCATCTTCACCCCTTTAATTTCGACCCTAGCCGAGCTGAGTAGGCGGGCGTCTTTCTTTCACCACCCGAATTCATGAAGAGTCTTCTTAATATCTCATGATTTCTTTTTGTTTTTGTGTGTTTTTAGGCTCAGGTGTGTAGACAGAAGCCACATAACGAATAAATAAAGTAAGAGGAGGAAGAAGAATGGAGAAAGGGATGCGAAAGAGGAGGAGGAGGAACTAAACCTAGTTAAGTAACTCCTTTGATTTTGAAGTTCTTTATAATGCAATCTGGTATTTTGGGGAATAGTGATGGTGTATTTTGTAATGATTAAGTGTGTTTGATCGAATCTTAAGGTGGTTTGAGAGTTATAAGTGTGTTTTTGGTGTGTGGAGTATATTTTCATTCACATATAATTTAGTATGTTGTGGTGTGAGTATTTGACAGTTTGGGGATCATTTTGAGAGTTTTAGAATGTGTTTTGTATCAATATCGAGTGTTTTAAGTGACCTGGGTGTGTGTGTGTGATGGGTAGTTAGAGTGTATAATGAGTATATTAAGTAAAATTTGAGTGTGTTTTGGCCATGTTGCGGTGTTGCATTATTTTCAGATTGAGTTTGGGGTTAATATTGAATGTGTTCAGTTGTCTGGGTGTGTGTTTGGTGGGTGGTATTAGTGTATATCGAGTATTTTTGTAAGTTTTCAGTATATTTGGGGCATGTTGTATGGTGTTAAAAGTGAAGTTTGTATTTATAGTATGTCATCAAGAAAAGATTATACCCAAACACACGTAGACTCACTGAAAAGCACCGCGAACATGCCTATATACACCCTGACACACCCATCACATACCTATACAAAGCTGTACATATTCAAAAGACACTGATATGCCACTACACACACACACACACACACACACACACACACACACACACACACAGTATCACATGCTCAGACACACTCATATACTCCCCCCCAACCCCCAACCCCCCCACACACGTGAGGAATGTTGCTATATTCCGGAGTGAAGGCAAAACATTATTCCGCCGTCACCATAATTCCTTATGCTCATTAGAGGTATTTTTAATGTCATTCACTTATTTTTAGGTTTTATTATAATGTGCGAAGGATAAAAGTGCGATGTATACCGAGATATAGAAGAGGTGATATGTGTAACAAGCAGTAAAGAGGTTAGTTATTAGTTTTAGAAGCTATTACTAATTGCTCCTTTCTCATAATGTAAGCCACATATGTTTCATAATGTAGTTACTTGTCTAGCATATCGTATCTAGTGGTCAAATACAGAAAATATGGCTTAATTTTGAAGTGATGAGAGGACGAAAGTAAGATAGTGACCCCTGTCTGGTGGTTGTACTTCTTCAGACGTGGGGGGGATAACTGTAGTATTTTTCATATATTGGTTAACGATAATGTTAAGCTTCCATGGTATGTTTTTATGGTTTCTGTGATGACTTCATAGGCTTTGAAGTGTGTTCCGTGCTTCTGTTTGGTGGATATGTGGTGTTTAGTGGTGTTTTATGGCGTAAGTATTGGCTGGTTGAAGGCTCAAAATTTGCCCCTCGCCATTAAGTGTTTATTATTTTATTTTATTTATTTATTTTTTATTTCAAGCTCCAGCTGGGCGTTTATGGTCTCAAAGAATTGCTTATGCTTTCTTATGGGAAAAATAATCTAATTGAGTCAAACTTGTGGACGTTTAAATGGTGTTTGGTCCAGATAAACGTAAATTTATTAGTATTGAGGTTATTTCATTTTTTTTTTTTTTTTTCTGTTTTGGGCTGATGTTCTAGCTGCTCTAGTATGTTCTAGAGTGCCTTAAAAGACGGTCCAGACTCAGTAAAGTGTGTTAAAATACTCACTACATTGAAATAGCTGGACTTTACATAAGTTTTTCATGAATTTATAATGGTATATATATATATATATATATATATATATATATATATATATATATATATATATATATATATATATATATATATATATATTACACATTTATTCATTTCATGCGTTCCCCTCTGCTTTTAGCTAACAGTTATGTATCTGGAAAGGTTATTTATTAGGTCTGATATTTTTCAAAAGAAATATGAAGTCAAAATGGGTATATGATATAGCCGTTTCAAAAGTAAGAACGTTTTTATAAACTTATACGTTGGGGTCAGCTAGGATTATATTATACTGAGTACTCAACGACGTTTCGTCTGTGGAAGAAACATTGAATTTTGTCCTTAATTTAAAGGCTGATTCCCTTTGCAATGGCCAAACGTTGGTGAAAATATATGGAGTCTCTCTCTCTCTCTCTCTCTCTCTCTCTCTCTCTCTCTCTGTATATATATAGATAGATAGATAGATAGTTCAGATATATAAGGTAAAATACCAAATAAATAAAGAGTGCATATAGCTGAAGCGCAAAATACAAGAATATAATCGAAAAGGAGTTGTGTGGTAATAAATAGAATCGGAAGTGATTACTGATGCTAGTATAATGAAGGCCTTGGAGAGTTCCGGCGTCTATAGCGCGAGGGTGAATGAGGCACGATGGTGGTGACGTGAGGAAGTGTTGTCATTTAAAGGTACAGCCAACATGACCTCCATCAAGAAGATCCCCAATGTGTTGGGGACGAGGAGGAGCAATGCATTGGACCAGGAGCGAGAACAGTTTGAGAAAGCTCAGGTAATGTTTGTATGGGTAATGTGGGTGAGCTGTGGGTGTGGGGGCGGGGACAGGTTACGGTGGACGGCTGTGTGCTACACCGCCCGCGTAGCTTTCACGAGACACGCGACAGGTAGCTTGTCATATGTTTTGGGTCTGTTGAGCAGCATGCAGATGTTGTGAATAGTGTAAGATGGCAGGTGGCCCGGTCACAGTGACCGGAAGCTGTGTGGTGCACGGACGACAGGAAGTACTGTCACTGTCACCAGTGACAGCTGAGACATGCCCTGATTCGAAAGTTTACGTTAGGCATCACTTTAGTATCTCATTCTCGTTGGTGACATGCACACACCGCAGGTCAATGTGCAGTTATGAGTATGACCATAGAACCATTTTCTTAGTATGCTATTGCTCATTGGGTTGCACTTGTGCATCTATTTGTTGCCTTTATTTTTGTATGTTTTAAAGGAGATGTAAATTTTCAGAGAAAAACAGTTTTTTAGTCTTTGCCTCCCTCCATACATGGTTCTCTTACTAGTGGGCTTCCAAGACTTCAGTCTCAGTGACTAAATTCAAGGGAAGACTTCTGATACATCACCCTTTAAGGCTCTGAACTATGGCTTGGTGGTACACTACAGGCTCATTTCTCATTAGCATCATATAATGAATTTCAGTATGTAAAAACAACAGTGTGATGTGCTCATTTGTTTGTATCATTGATGTGTTTAAAGGAAGTTTCATGGGATTGGATACTGTAACAGAAGAGTATAATGGTAATTTACTTATGGAAATGGAGACTTTTGGTTACTAGCATTATGGGAGTTCCAAAGAATTAGTAGGTAAAGAATGTTTATTGGCAGCAAATGTAAAGAAAACTTGGGATAATTGCATAAATTTTCATGTTTCATGTATTTTTAGATCTCAGCATATTCATAAATATGGATGTGGATGTTATTAGAATCATTAGATTTTCTGTTGACTTCTGGTCACTATGTTACTGTTTTCTTCCCCTCACAGGAAGCAAGTTTTAAAAAGGCAACGAGTGATGAAGAGATGCCTTTGAAAATGAAACATGTCCGTAACCTTATTATTGGTACATTCACTGACAAGAATGCAGATCTTTTCTGGCGCAATGTGGGCACAACTCCGCCCATCAATACTGATGTCACAGCTTGGAAATTCTGCCACTGTCTGCATATCTTGCTTCGTGATGGCCACCCAAATGCATTGCGGGATTCACACCGCCACATCAGTCGAATTAAGGATACAGGACAGCACTTTGTAAGTGATTGTTTTCTTTGATATTGCAGTTAGCATCTGAAAGTTACATCTGTGGAAGTTTGTATGAATATACAAACTAAATATAATGTTTTTTGTCAATTTGCATGTATTTTATTTTCTTACTTTGGGATTCATTAATTCAAGTGTAAAACATAGAATTGAGATTATACATTATAACAAAGATATTTATTTGAATTATTAGTGAAATTCTTTTCTTTAGCGGCACTTGACACACGGCTATGGACGCCTCATCAAGAGATACTGTGAATTATTAGTTGCTAAGCTCCACTTCCATCAACACTATCCTCGTTTCCCTGGGACTCTCTCTGTCACTCCAGAGGAGTTGGAGGCTTTGGCTGAAAATGATGCTAATAATTAGTGAGTGTTTTGACCTCTATAATTTTGTAATGTGTTGAAAGATTCCTTTCAAAAGTAGAATTTATAAGAACAGCAAATTATTACAGAATGTCATGTTTTTTATTTTTCAGTTTTGAGTTAGGAGTAGAGATGTTGGAGTACCTTGAGTGTATCCTGAACTTGTATGAAGCAGGTATGTCCTGGTTCAATTTAAAGTTTGCTCGAATGTGAATTAAAATGTGATGATTATGATTTTCTTTATTACTCTTGTTATCATATTTTTTTCTCTTTTCTTTATGATCATTAATATTCCTTTTTATATCCCTTTACTGAGGTTAATTGGGATAAGAATGACATTAAAATGACTACTAAATAACTACATGAATCATTCACACTGTATTGCAATTTAGCTCACTTTGGATGATAACTGTAACTGGCAAGGTCTTGACAAGGTATAAGATCATACAGCAAATTCCCATGTTCTAATAAGACCAATTACTTCATATACTCTAATTTGTGGTCAGTTTCCAGAATTGCATAATCAAATTATTACTAATTATTTGGTATGCATTGATTTATGTAATGCAGTAGAATTTATTGTTTATAATATTTATAATTCTATATTAAAATTTTTTGCAGTTTTCTCTTCACTGGATCCATCTCGAGCTAACTCGATGACAAGATCCGGACAGTGTCGTCTGGCTCCTCTGATCCCTTGTATTCAAGACTCTTCTTGTCTTTATGACTGCATTGTGAGGATACTCTTCCAGCTCCACAAAGGTGCTTAAAAAATTTTACTATAAACTGATCCTTGTGTGTCTATGTAATGTATAAGTAATAGAGTTTGTCTTAACATCAATCATCACTTTTCATTATTTAGTTTTATTGTTTTCATTTATGTTTAATCCCTGTTTACTTAATTTCGTCAAGTTTGATCAAAGATCTTTTCCAGGGAACCTCCTTGAGGCAGTAGTCACAGCACAACTTCAACATACATCTCCTACTTCTTATCCTTGCATGAATTCCTTTCCCTCTCTCTCTCTCTCTCTCTCTCTCTCTCTCTCTCTCTCTTTTACACATTTTTTAGCATTATTATCGTAAAAGGAACAATGATGGGCTGGCTGTGCTCCACTCAATCACTGTTGCTGTTTCAGTGACTCTCCATTCTGACAGGCTACAGCTGTAAAGGGGATGGAGAGTGTTTTTGAAAGGTATATAAAAGAAAATGCTGAAATGTTGTATCTACTTCCAACTTTCTTTGTTCAACTGTGATCAGTCTTAAAAGTTCAAATAGACTGATACTGTCTGGCCTGCATTAGTATTATGCAAAGATAAAGTGTTGAGCTATTCAGTAGTGTTGAAGTTTTAACATAAGATTGTGATGGATGTTTTTGGAATAACCTTGCATCAAAATCAGCACTTATGATTAAATAAAGCTCACCTATAATGCGTTTGAGTACAGGTCATTGCATGAGCATGTGGCATGCTTCATGGAAATTAACTCCATGTCCAAGTATATGAAAGGTTATCCTAGAGGAAAATAGGCCAAGGATGAACTGCAAAGTTTATTCAAATGTATGCCAGTCCTTATTAGAGGATGTCTTCAAAGACTTGCTGAAAATCTTTTATTCACAAAATTTAACCATACTTTTCTCTTTAACTATTTATTTCTCATATAACCATCAATTTGAATTTCTCATTTTATTTTGCTGTACATATACACTGGAGTTGTCTCTATATTTTCTTTTTATTTCCATGAAAAGTAATCATTCTATTTACAATTACTTTGTTAAAATTTGAATGCCAGAACAGCTTCCTTGTTCTTTTGGTCTCTGATAACTAATCTGTAAACCAAAGAAAATGCTGCCCTCTTACTACCACCTTTCTCATGCTCCAAGTTACAAGTGTGTTGTGTGTGTGTGTGTCTGTGTGTGTGTGTGTGTGTGTGTGTGTGTGTGTGTGTGTGTGTGTGTGTGTGTGTGTGTGTGTGTGTGTGTGTGTGTGTGTGTGTGTGTGTGTTTGTGTGTGTGTGTTCACTCGCGGTCGCCTGCTGGTCACCCAGCCAGCCTTTTCCGTATGGAACGAGCTCAGAGCTCATAGACTGATCCTCAGGTAGGGCTGAAACCACATCACACACTACACACTGGAACAGCAAGGCCACAACCTTACGATTTACATCCTGTACCTACGTGCTGCTAGGTGAACATTAAGAGGCTTGCCCATTTGCCTCACTGCACCTGGATGTCAAACCCGGGCCGTCTTGGTTATGAGCCGAGTGTGCTAACCACTACACAACATCTGTGTGTGTGTGTGTGTGTGTGTGTGTGTGTGTGTGTGTGTGTAATATGCATATTGTCCTGAATGTGCAGATTAAGAGAGAGTGACAGACAGACAGACAAACAAACAGTCTGACAAATTGAGAGGCAGAAGTGAATGAAAATGAGGAAGCTAGAATCACACTTTGTCTCATACCATTTACATTTTTATTGAATTCATTATTTTTGGTGTTTATATTTAAAATCCCTTAAAATTTTAGCAAACTCACTCTCTCTCTCTCTCTCTCTCTCTCTCTCTCTCTCTCTCTCTCTCTCTCTCTCTCTCTCTCTCTCTCTCTCTCTCTCTCTCTCTCTCTCTCTCTCCTTGGTTAATCTCATCTAATGATGCTATCTTTGCTAAATATAGAATATGCATGCTCCTCAGTACAATTTAGTCAATAATCCCTTGTAGATTTGTCATTCCACCATCATGTATTCCTTCATTTCATTTGTTATTGTTCCTACTGAAACTTTTTTTGATCTGTGTAATACTTCATCTTTTCTTTGAAATCCTCAGTGAAAAACTACACATTTTCACTCATATTTCATTTATCTTCCAAGCTGAAGTATTTCTTTCAAATGATACCTAAAAATTAATGCGTCATATTTTTCTTCTCACTTGCCATTTTCATTAAAGAAGTGTCATGCCACTTCAACACCTTTTCTTATGGATTTTCACAATTTTGTGTGCTGCATTTACCCTATATTTTCCTTAGTTTTTTCCTTAAACTATCGTATGTAAATAATTCATTAATTTAAAGCTATTAACTATACTAATTTTTTCGTAATTGCCAATATGATTGTAATTAGTAAGTTGTTAACCAAATTATCTTTTCAGTTCCCACCAAAAGTAATGCGACAATACCATGTAAGTGTTCTTCAGTTCTTCAGGAGATCCCTTTTGTGTAAAGCCAGATTGGTGATTCTGATTCTCTTGTGATTTTCTTCTATGTCTCATTTTTGCTTTGGGGCAGTTTTTATATGTTTTGATTTTGTTTCCGTTTCCTGTCTTCATTATAACTGTCCTATGTTTTTTTTTTTATATATATTGCATGAGCTTTGGCTTCCTGGAAAGTTGATTCACTTTCATCTGCACTGTTGCAATTTTTCAACAATTTTTAACTCTTAGCCTCTGGACATAGAAAGTACCTCTCATGAGCTAGGATATCCAGAGTCACTGAAAATGTACAACTTTTGGTGGAGAATTCAGACCAAGGTAGGAAAGCAGATGTATCTTTGCACTTCATTCTTAATGCTTGGCCATCCAGAGGTTAGGAGTTAACAATAATAATTTCTTCATTCGGGTATGTGATAGTACTATGGTACAGGTTTCCAATTTTTCATCCTATGTATTTAAGAATGATTTTCTCTATGGAATAATGAATCTTAAAATAAGATAAAATTTTTATGTGTAATATAGATGGAGGTGGAAGTAGATCATATGTTTAAGGCTGGATTAAAACAGTCAAAGCAGTCTGTGGCCTGTTGTTTCAATCTCATGAGAATGATAAGAATTGCTATAATATCCTAATAACTAAGAATATTGTCCTGATAGGTATATAGTTGATCATTTTGTATGATTATCATATACCATGATAGGAGGCTTAAACTTTGTGTATCTTCCTGTCCACTAAACCTGTAACCTAGGTCAATATATAATTTTAATCCACACTTTTTAATCCATAGTACAGGGTAGATATCATGCAGTGTAGATAGAAATATTGCATATTGAGAGCACAATACATTGGCAGTTATGTATTGAGCATGAAATATAGTAGAATGTGCATTGATTAATATCTCTACAGGAGGTGAGCCATGACTTCACTCTTCACTGGGATGTTGCTCCACTTCATCACCTCATCATGTAGGCCCAGCATGCCTCCCATTCTCGACCCTCACAATCTGTGATTATTATGTATTTATGTTTGTTAGTTTTAAGCATGCTGGGATGCTGTGACCAGCTTTTGCTGTGCTTCAAGCATGCCACAATTCAATTAGATTATTTTATGTCACGTAAATCAAGTGATATACTCTCAGTGTACTGCAGAAAAATGCTAGATATTCATGACAGATTGTGCTGTAGATATTATCAGGTATTTCATCACTAACCACTTTAATCTGGGCATGCTACAGCTTTGAATTGACACTTCCAAAAAATCCTGTACTTATCATCTTCATCATTCACAATCACTGGAAAGTTTTTTCCCCCAGATTTCTTCATTTGCATTTAGAATTTATTACTATGTTTGACTGTCTGTAAGGTGGAAGTGGCAGAGTCAGCAAGTGCAAGGATACTTGTTGAAGAATCAGGTTTGTGGTGATGTCAGAAGACACTCCGTTACTATTTATTTTTCACTTATTGTTTCTTTACATTAAGTTTATCACCACCACCTTTGACTCATAATTCTTTCCATTTATTTACTTCTCTCTACTTCAGTAATAATCAAGACCATTTCCTTGACAGTGGGTAAGTTGGTAGATATCTGCTTGTTCAAAGTTGCAGGGGTAAGAAATTCACCTTTATATTATTGAAGTAGGAAATTTATAATTAGCTGCTCACCCAGTACCCATAGTGGGTACAAGTCACTGAGGCTAGAGGCCTCAGTGACTTGTGTGAAATTCTGAGTATCTGTAGTAGGATGGAGTTTTTGATGTGCTGTAAGGTGTGTCACCAGGTGTTGCTATACTGCCAAACAATTCCTGTGCAATGTCACTGG
The DNA here is from genome assembly GCA_020233015.1 of Callinectes sapidus. Classification (NCBI taxonomy): domain Eukaryota; kingdom Metazoa; phylum Arthropoda; class Malacostraca; order Decapoda; family Portunidae; genus Callinectes; species Callinectes sapidus. The sequence goes on along the minus strand of CM035196.1, from coordinate 6,898,549 downwards.
GGCAGTTATATCTCGCAGTTTTTTTGCGGTGTGGTGATATCAGACATTACCCTCTTACATGCTTCTTGTTATGTAATGTTATCCCTAAATTCTTGGTATTAAATGTAATCAAAACTCTCATTTCTAGCCCTGCCAACGGATATGCTTACTGGCCACCGTACAAGGTTTTATAAACAGTTTGAGATCCTCCAGCAGTTTTACAACAATACAAGAAATTTACAGTATTTCAAGGGTCTAATCCAAGTACCTGCTTTGCCTGAGGTAATAAATAAGATAAAGCGGGTGGTATATTTGGTTTTGATTTTGATATATGTAGTATGATGGCCATCTTTATCATAAAAAGAACTGTGAGTACAATTTGTCATTAATTTTTTTTATTGACAACTTATCAGGATCCACCTAACTTCCTAGTTGAGGCAGAGCTAAGGAGCCATGAAACTCCAGTGGTGGTGGTAGAAGAGCAGCCTGATATGCCAGATACATCAGACATGTTACTGATAGACACATCCGATCAGACAGAGCCACCACCAATCCCTCCACATCCCAATCTCAATGAGTCCCACAATGGGTAAGTATGAATTAAAGTATGTAGGCTATGGGCTATTAAGAATTAAGACTTTTTAGAGATAAAACTGAAAATGAGTGGTTAGGTGGAAGTTTAGAAAGAAAATTAGTGGAAAGAGGAAATGGAGGTATTTTCCTAATCAGTTCACTGTGCTTTCTTTCCTCTTTCTTTCCTTGTTCACTTTTTTCAAATTTTCAGGGTTTTCTATATCATTTTGGGTGTTTGCTTAGGTGTCCAGGATTTTGATATTTCAAATATGGCAACCCTATACCTTGGTTAACGACCATAATCCGCTCCGTAAAGCTGGTCATTAACTGAATCGTTCGTTAGTTGAATTCAATTTTTCCCATAAGAAACAATGGAAATAGGAATAATTGGTTCCCAGCCACAGTTGAACTTGTCGCTCTCCTAGATGCCAACTTGCATGATATCCTACAAATGCTAAAGAAATCATTTAAACATAAGAAAACTTATCTTTTTGACTGCAATATGATAACATAAGTGGATGGAGGTGTGGGGAGGAAGGGATGGAGTTACTGTTTTGAGGGGGAATCCCCCTCCATGAAAACATCTTTAAGATGGTTGAGATTGTTCACTTTGACATGTTGTACTCCGCCATGAGATCAGACACAAACACTCCATTTTTGTGCCTAGAAATAATTTCTTCTTTAATCCAATTGTTGGCCTTTGCCTTCTCACCACACTTCTACTCTCGCTTTTAACCTTCTTTGGAGCTATGTTTGAGCACTAAAATAACACAAAATACACAGATGCAACACGATAAACACAAGTAACGACCGATCACAACAAGGTTTCAGCGTGATTGATGCTGGGCCTGGGTTTTTGTCTTGCTGTTCATTATTGAGAGATTTGTTCGTTAACAGGGACAAATTTTTTGCAAACTTGCTGGTCATTAACCGATTTGTTTGTTAACTTAGGCATTCACTAAACGAGGTTCTACTGTACTTAAATGCATTATTATGTTTTATTGATAATTGTCCATTATGTTAAAGAAACAATTTTTCTCATTCAGGTCCCTGGTGGAGGTGGTTGCAGAACGAGAATCCTTGATAGAAGCCCTTCACAGGGAACTAGAGGCCATGAGAGCTGAGGTGCAACATGCACGTTCAGAGGCTACTCACAATGAGGACCAAATGCGTCTTCGTATCAATGACTTGGAGTCGACAATAGCTGAGTTGGTGAGTGGAGTTGCTTGTATACATAAAACTTAGGTGTATATTTCAACAAAAGTGTTGTGAAATTGAGTTTAAAGCTTTTGGGTGTAGTGTCCTCACCATACATGTAAAATCAGGAAATTTAGATATTCCTTAAATATCTTCAAACCACAATAATAATCCCCAGCAATGTATTTTAGGTGGTTGTCATAAATTTTTCTTCTTTTATTCTGTTATAACTCAGGGAAATTAGATATATTCATGAGTAGCCATGGCAATCTAAATCTCTGATAAAACTGCACCATTCATTAAACAGATCTGTTTATATTATATAGTGTATTTTTCAATTGTTTATAGTGTTTGTGTTTGTTTGCAGGATAGTGAACTTCTAGCTGAAAGACAAAGCAAGGAGTCCATCATGGCCCAGGTGGAGGCAGCAGCAGCTAGTGCTGAAGCCGTCACTTTGTTAGCTCAGGAAGAGACACGTAGACGATCAGCTGAAGAAAAGTTTGTAAAGATGAAAGATGTCTATCAAAAGCTTCGTGATGAACATATCAGTCTGATCCGTGGGGTGAGTCATTAAAATAAAATATTAAACTATAGTATCTAATACCAACTGCCTCTCTCTCTCTCTCTCTCTCTCTCTCTCTCTCTCTCTCTCTCTCTCTCTCTCTCTCTCTCTCTCTCTCTCTCTCTCATCATCCATAACTAATGATTATTTCTATCATAGAAAGCTGAGTTAGACAAGCAGCTTACTGTAGAGAAGGAAGCACATCATACTACAAAGCAGGAGAAGGATACAGCTGTCTCTACCCTAGCTAAGCTGCAAGCCCAGATGACATTTGAATCACAGGCTCATCTCACAGAAACAGAATCAGCAAGACAGGTAACTTCTTATCAGAGAATGATGCATATATTTCCTTTTGTTTAAAAAACTCATGCAAGATAATTACCAATAAAATCTGTTACTAAGAATGCCCCTTCAGTTTGTCTATTTATGATTTCACAAGTATAAGGTTGAATTTAAAGACGGCATTACAATCTATCTTTATACACACAGGAAAAGGAAACCTTGTGCAACCGTCTTCAGTCACTGACTTCAGAGAAGGAACACATGTTAAGGCAGATTACGATGCTGGAAGAAAACCTATCTCAACTGAATAATAAGGTGGAGAGTCAAGCACAACAAGATGCAGCAAAGGTATTTTAAATCTCGAAGGAAATTAAGTGGTTCCCTTTCTTAATTATACCATGGTTTGGATTATGCTACATTCATGTCTTTTTTAGTAAGTACAGTCTCATAAACTTATAGGTAGTGTGTTTATTATTATACATATTAAAATTAAGGCTTATATTATGTGATACCTATGGAATTGAGAGAATGCAGATAATAGAGCATTTCCCTTGAATCCACTTTATTAGGTTAAAGAAGAAACTTAGTAAAGTTTTGTCCCAAAACAGTTGAAGGTAATCCAGAATGAATGGGAAGTAGGAACACAGCAGTGTGTGCAGGGTGCTGTGGATGGGGCAGTATTGGTCCTCACTCACACCCTCTCACAGTTTGACCATGATGCACATACTGACATCAAATGCACACCAGGTAAGCACATGAATGAAGCAGTCACTCAATTCAGTGATTGGATATAAGTTTGGAATATGACTAACTGTCAAGTTTTCTTATAGTTTGGTAGCACAAAGTTCCCTCAAACTTTTAGTGTAAATCATATGGTTATGAATGATCAACCTTTAATAGAAATATGTTCTTAAAAGAAAGGAATAAAACCAGGGGACAAAAAGGAGCTTTTATTTTGTAGAGGATACTTTGACTTCTTTTATGAGCACTTCTTGATAAAATTTCAGTTTTAACACATTTGATTCATTGATAAAGAAATCTTTTATTTTTGTATTTATTTATTCTTTTATTAATTTCTCATGTTTTTATTTTCTGTACAGAATATTCACTGAGCTACCAAAATATAATAGTAGAGTCTCTGGAAGGTTTGGCCAAAGCATGCGAAGACTACCAAAATAATATCCATGCTGCTCCACGCCTCGTTACCTGTATAACCACATCTACCCACCAAGTGGCTTCTTTCCTCCTTTATGCCAAAGCCACTTCACATGCCAGCCCCAACATAGAAATTGCTGAACGTAAGTTTCTTATTTTGTACATTTTTTATATGCAAACTGTATTCAGGAACATGGTTTTCATGAATATTTGCAGAATTAAAGATCTTTATCTATAAAACAATTTCCTGTAATGAACATTAGCTTACCAAGTGCAAGGTCTGTATATATACAGACTAACCTGACCATTCTATTGGTGTCAGGCTTTACTTTAGAAAATCATCATGTCATACATAGTTGAGTTAACATTTGAATATATATATCCCAGATATTTATTATTTGAGAGGATCAAGTTCTGCAAAAAGTTTTGATATATTGAACCTATCATCTCATTATAGGGAGTTAGTGCCACATGGCAAAACACACAACAAAATAATGGTAAAACTCATTAGTAAAGATAGATTGTAGAATTTGATATGAAAAGACATTGTAAGCAAACAAAAAAGATAGAAATTGGAATCTGAGTGCAATGTGAGGAAAGCATGGTAAAACATTCCACCCTCTGGTGCTAGTTGGCCACTCTACCCCACTAACTAGTTGCACCACAGCTGCCACTCACATAATAGGAAATTTTTCATGCATATTGAGACATGTTTTTTCCCTAAACATTGTAATAGATTAATGATGTAAAAAAAATGACACTGGTGGTAAGTTTTTATTTAAAGCTTCTGGTAATTAGTAGGTTAATGGCCAAGTGCATGATGTTGATCATAATGGTTGTAAATAAAATCTTGTCCATATTAAAAGCAGTGTAATCCACAGCCATTACCTTTCAGACCTTGTATGTGCCTTGGAAGAGTTTGCAAAATTAAGTACGGATACTTACAAGAAATTGCAGAAGAGAGAAGATTCTGTGGACATGAATTCACTCAGAAAGCAATTTGAGAGGTAAAGTTTTTTATTAGTTTTACTTAATAAAAATTTACAAATGAACACATTTCTTACCACAAGAAAGTCTTGTTAACTATTTGAAAATGAATAGGATAATTATTTGTAAGTTCTTATTGATACAGCTGCCTTGCAATTATCCTATGTCTCTTTGAAGTGATGTTGTGATTGGCTAGTGAAGTAGTTTACCCTGTAAATGACATTTTATTGTGGCATATATTTTAGAAACAACACCAAAAATGTTATTGTAGCTTTTAGGAATTCATAAAGCTGTTTTTGCTCGCAAGTATATAAATATGCACTGATAATGTGTGGGTTGTTGTGCATTAGGGCATTTTGTCTTTTCCTGTCTTTATGTACATCAGTCTGGCATGACATTAAGATTAGATTTTCCCTCCTTTCCTTCGAATTCCTCAGATAGATGACATTTTTTTAAGATTTATTTTTTACCTGTGTTATAGATGCTGCCTATTAGTGAGTCAGTGTGAGGACCGCAGCCCTGGAGAGGAAGATGTAGCAATGGCAGTAGAGAGAGAAATGGATAAGATGGAGAGTGCTATCAAGGATGCAGTGGAGCGTTTCACAGCCATGTTGGAAAACTCTCGAGCCAAGGACACTGGTACTCAACTTGAGGTGAGGTCTAGTAAGCTTCAGCATTGCTATGCCATTTGCCATTGCATCTATCTTGCATTGTTCTGTGAAACACTTATTTCCAAATGGTGATTTTATATCAGCCCTTTTTCCCCTCCTCAGAAAAAAAAAAAAAAAAAAAAAAAAAAAAAAAAAAAAAAAAAAAAAAAAAAAAAAAAAAAAAAAAAAAAAATATATATATATATATATATATATAGATATATATATATATATATATATATATATATATATATATATATATATATATATATATATATATAGGTATATATACAGTACTCAACAAAAAGTTTGTACGGGTGCGTGTCGGACAAGTTGCAGCATGGTAACAGTGTCATAAAATATATTAAATCTTATGTTTAATACTTTGTTGGGCATCCCTTGCATTTCTTGACTTCCCTCAGGTGTCGTGGCATAGACATAGCAAGATCATGAAGCTTCTGGGTAGGTATAGCATCCCAAACAGCCATAATTTTCTTCTCGAGCTTGGGGAGACTGCTGATGTCCTTCCCTTGTAAGCCGTGTTTAACCATCTGCCAGAGGTTCTCAATCTGCTTTAAATCTGGACTGTTACCAGGCCAATTCTCAATGAAGTTAATACCACAGTCTTTAAGCCAGGTTTTAACCGATTTGGCAGTGTGGCCTTCTCCAAGCTGGAGAAGGAAATTATGGCTGTTTGGGATGCTATACCTACCCAGAAGCTTCATGATCTTGTTATGTCTATGCCACGACACCTGAGGGAAGTCAAGAAACGCAAGGGATGCCCAACAAAGTCTTAAACGTAAGATTTAATATATTTTATGACACTGTTATCATGCTGCAACTTGTCCGACATGCACCCGGACCAACTTTTTGTTGAGTTCTGAATATATATATATATATATATATATATATATATATATATATATATATATATATATATATATATATTTATTTATTTAGTTATTAATTTATTTATTCATTCAGTCCGAGTAAATTTTACGCTTTCATTATATATTTTTCACTCAAGTTTGGACAAAGAAACTTTTTACATGATATTCTCTTATTTAGAGTGAAGAACTGTTGACAAATTATAAGATGTGTGCACTTTTTTTGTATATGAGGCACTATACAGAGGTTTCTAGCCTCTTAGCTCCATCACTTCTTACAGCTTTGAGGGAATATAGTGATAGTATTCATAACACCTGCCCCAGAGCAGGAGTAGGATTCATGATGATTCTGAAACCTTATTAAATAACTACTTGAGGATGATTACAGCAGGAAACAGCCATCAATATGCTTGTGAAGAAGCTTACAGTTAATACAGACTGATTTGTTAAGAGGGTTTCCTGATAAAAAAAAGTTACTGTCAGTTATTACATAGTAGATGTTATTGGTAAAAGTTGTAATTTTAACAGGATGAGAGAAGAATCACATATCATCATCCCAAGGAATTTGTGAGTAAAGGAAAAATGCAGAAATGATGATTGTGTGTTTGTATTTCTTAACATTTAGTAACAAAATACAAAGTTACTTGGAATAATACAGTAGACTAATCCTTCTTTGTTATAAACCAGGACATAGTTGACATTGATTATGACAACTGTTTAACAGAGTAAAAATTGCATGTGTTAAAGCAAGCTGTACTGGTTGAAAATGATATTTTACTTATATTAATTAAAGTGAAGCTGAGAAATTATGCAGGTGTTAGAAAGTGTCTAATAGATTTTGAATGTTGATTACTAATGAATGATAGCCATCAATGAATTTTTAGAGTGCTTGTTTTTATTATTATTTTTAATATATTGAAGGTAAGAAGATCTGAACGTTATAATAGATTTCTTTGCTTGCGTTCCTTCTTTAAATTTTTAAATGTAGCTGTGTCTCTAAATTAATTTTTGTCCATAATTAATAATATATATATAGGTATATATATATATATATATATATATATATATATATATATATATATATATATATATATATATATATATATATATATATATATACAGTGGTAGGTATTTCAAATTTAATTTCTTCCGTGACAGAGCTTTCATCTTACGCTGCTCATAACTCAAGTTCTCCCTATTGCTGTATATGTCGGGGTATAAGACAAGTTTTTTGCCAATTTTGAGACTCCTAAATCAAGGGGTCATCTTATACATCGGTAATAAAACATAAACCTGTAACCCTGTGGTGAACATTAAGCCACTTTACCTTGAAATTCATTCTGCAGGCACACACATGTGCGTACATCATTTGCTGCGTGTGTGTGTGTATGTACAGTCTACGCGGTAAGTTAAGGCACAAATCGGGTTGTGCCTTAACTTTTTGCGCAAATTGTTTTACCCTTCAAAATTAGCTAAATCGGGGTGCAGGAAGTTAGGGCACAATTCTAACGGCATCAGGAAGGTTTAGACCACAGTTGTCAAGTAGCAATAATGACTCGGTGTCTGTCTGGGCTTCGCTAGTGGAGGATATATTATCTGTGTTGACATCGCTTGCACAGATTTTCCGTCCGAGTTACGGTGTTATTTTGAATGATTGTGACTCTTTACAATGTCCAGGAAGGTTATTAGTCATGAAGATGTTGGATCAGTGATTGGTTTATACAATGCTAATCATAAAGTGAGTGAAATAGTGAATTTAACTGGAGTGAACCGGCGTTCTGTATACCGGCTTATTTCAAAGTTTGTCGCGGAGGGGTCGGACAAGTTACCCACTCCAAAACGTAAGCCTGGACGACCAAGGCTTACTTCTGAAAGAACCTGCAAGGTCATTTCCAGGCAGGTGAATGCCAATCCTACACTCACGGCCCGGAAAATAAAGGAAACTAACCCTGGGCTCCTTGGTAAAGTGTCTAAGATCAGTGCAGCAACTGCTGCATGACAAGCTTGACTACCGCAGCTTTCGGCCACGCCGAAAACCTTTACTAACTGTTGCCCAGAAGAAGAAACGCATCAGTTTTGCAAAGAAATACAGTGTCTGGACCCTTGAAGAGTGGAGAAAAGTGCTTTGGAGCGATGAGGCTACTTTTACAGTGAGTGGTTGTGGTCACAGTAGGGTGTACCATCGGCCAGACTCAGACCCACTAGACCCGCGGTACACTGTCAAGACAGTCAAACACCCTGACTCGGTGATGGTATGGGGTTCTTTTGGTTACCATGGTGTAGGTGAATTGGTAGTGCTTGAAAAAACGTAAAAGTCAATCAGTTTGTGTACTTGGAGCTTCTTTGTGACGCTCTGCCTGACGCTTTTGAGAAAACACGTGCAAACGTGTTTATGCAGGACGGGGCACCTGCACACACAGCCAGGTCTGTCACCCAGTGGTTACAGGATTGCCAGATATCATATCTTAAGGACTGGCCTGGAAATTCCCTGGATATAAATCCAATCGAGAACCTCTGGGGACTCATGAAACGTCAGCTACGTGACCTTGACACATCATCCGTCCCTAAGCTCATCACTGCAATCCAGCAACTTTGGGCAAGCTTCTCCCCAGAATACCTGCAAAGGCTTGCAGATAGTGTCCCAAGACGCCTGAAAGAGGTGTTGATAAGGAAAGGAAACACAACGAGATACTAGGGTGGGTGTTATTTACTCGTTTTCATGCTTCAACATGATTTATTGGGTTTTTTTGTAGCGTGTGCCCTAACTTTCCGCGTAGACTGTATATATATATATATATATATATATATATATATATATATATACACAGTAGAACTTCGGTTAGTGAACGCCTAAGTTAACGAACAAATTGGGTAACAACCAGCAAGTTTGCAAAAAATTTGTCCCTGTTAACGACCAAATCTCTCAATAATGAACAACAAGACAAAAACCCAGGCCCAGCATCAATCACGCTGAAACCTTGTTGTGATCGGTCGTTACTTGTGTTTATCGTGTTGCATCTGTGTATTTTGTGTTATTTTAGTGCTCAAACATAGCTCCAAAGAAGGTTAAAAGCGAGAGTAGAAGTGTGGTGAGAAGGCAAAGGCCAACAATTGGATTAAAGAAGAAATTATTTCTAGGCACAAAAATGGAGTGTTTGTGTCTGATCTCATGGCGGAGTACAACATGTCAAAGTGAACAATCTCAACCATCTTAAAGATGTTTTCATGGAGGGGGATTCCCCCTCAAAACAGTAACTCCATCCCTTCCTCCCCACACCTCCATCCACTTATGTCATCATATCGCAGTCAAAAAGATAAGTTTTCTTATGTTTAAATGATTTCTTTAATGTTTATGACATGATTTAACATATTAGCACCTTGTTTTCCCCTCATCTCATCATAATTCATAGATATCGTTCACATTTTGATAGTATAAAGTGAGCACATGTGAAATGCATTAAAAAAACAGACATAACAAAAGGCATTTACTTCAGTTTACTTTCGGTAAATACCCTTCACTGTAGACTTGTTGATGCCAAACTTAGCCCCCATAGAACTTTTACTTTGTTCACTTTCAACTAATTTCACTATCTCCACTGTCTTCACTGCATATGTAAGATTCCCTGGTACCGCTGTTGCCTTTTGCTGGGTCGGATTGGGTGGTAAGGACTTCCCTGGGTGGTCAGGAAGGGAAATAGTGGCCATTTTCCCCAAATAATACACCTGTGACCTTGAATATCACTCTCACCGTTACTCACACATGCCAATCTAGTCTACTGAATTGAGAGGGTGGCACCGTCACCGTGGCAGAGGACGGGGTAGCAAGAGTGCTAACCAATCACAGCCAAATACATCACTCAAACTCAGCCGATCAGTGAATGAGTCTGGCCAAGTTGTATGATATAGCCATTTGGATAGGCTCGTTCATGGGTCGCAATAGCTCCAGTTGAGGTGCACATTAGCCTTTTAAATGTGTCTTTTTTCTTTTTGTGTTCCTGCGAGAGCTTTGAAACATGATAGCAAAACCCGTGATAGCTGGTATATATTTATATATATATGTGTGTGTGTGTGTGTGTGTATGTGTGTGTGTGTGTGTGTGTGTGTGTGTGTGTGTGTGTGCATATGTGTGTGTGTGTGTGTGTGTGTGTATATATATATAT
>CM035196.1:6859740-6879474 GCA_020233015.1 Callinectes sapidus | reverse complement strand
TATATATATATATATATATATATACACATACATACACACATACATATATGTACCTTTCAATTTATGCGAGGGATGTGTTCCTGAAGAGGCAAGCCTCTTAATGTGTATCTAGCCCCTTTTCACCTAGCAGCAAGTAGGTACGGGATGTAACTCGAGGGGTTGTGGCCTCACTGTCCTGGTGTGTAGTGTGTGATGTGGTTTCAGCCCTACCTGAAGATCGGTCTATGAGCTCTGAGCTTGCTCCGTATTGAAAAGGCTGGCTGAATGACCAGCAGGTGACCACAACAGTGAATTACACACAAACACACACATACACACACACACACACACACACACACACACACACACACACACACACACACACACACACACACACACACACACACGTGTGTGTGTGTGTGTTACAGTAGGGCTTAATGTTTACCACAGGATTATAAGTTTGTTTTATCCCTGGTGTAAGACAACCCCTTGATTTAGGAATCTCAAAATTGGCGCACCATTATAAATGTGACGCTGAAGCCAGCTCTGACTCGCCACACTTTCAGTAAACATTCTTCAAAAATACATACCCTGCGTAAATCGAAATACCTGTATATTATTTGATTTGTGTTGTTTTTGTTGTCCATGACCCTTCAAGAACGTAGCTCTTGTGTAAATAGAGAGCTACCTGCTATTGCTTTCAGTACCTTATTCTTCTTTTGCTTTCTGATGATTATGTAATAATAAATTTAATTTGTTGAAGGGAAAAATTATATCCTTTACAATGGTAAGAAAATGTTCTAGAAAGATGTTTAATGTTTTACTTTATTATCAGGTGAATGAAAGCATCCTGGGGACATGCAGTGACTTGATGGCAGCTGTACGGCAGCTTGTGCGGCGAGGTGCAGAGCTTCAGAAAGAAATAGTGGACTCAGGGAAAGGAGGAGCATCTCCTAAAGAATTCTACAAGCGCAATCATCGTTGGTCTGAAGGACTATTGTCTGGAGCAAAAGCAGTAGCTATTGCTTGCCAAGCACTGATGTAAGATTGTTTTGATTTACATCTCAGATTCTTACAAGCTATGTGCAAGTTTTAACTTGTAATGAGTATCATCATGAGTTCTGAATTCTAGAGACTAGAGTCCATTCAAGCATTGCTTGAGTGGACATAGCATGTTTTTCCTCTCTAATTGGTTGTCAAAGTTATTTATGACCTTTTACCCTGCAGGACTGCTGCTGATCAAGTGGTTAGTGGTAAAGGAAAGTTTGAAGAAGTTATTGTATCTTCACGTGAGATTGCAGCATCTTCCATGCAGTTAGTGATGGCATCCAGAGTAAAAGCCGACAGATCAAGTGAAAAGCTACGTAACCTCAATGCCACAGCAAAGACTATCTCCACTCTTACAGGGACTGTGGTTGCCACTGCAGAAAATTGTCGAGACAAGATTGCTATTGCCAGTAAGTTATGTAATACAATTCATTAGAAATGTATTTGCTGTTAATATAATTTTTTGGACTTGATTATGGTACTGAAATTTTCCAGATAAAGATCATAGTCCTTCGTAACTTCTTATTTTGTATATCATGATATGTATCTTTTTAGTATATTTTGAAATTCACTTGACTTTGAGATCCAAGTGATACCAAACACTTGAAGCTTATTATTTTTATTTTTTCCCAGACACATTGGACTTTTCTAAGTTAAGCCTCCATCATACTAAACGAATGGAGATGGAAACCTTAGTTAAAGTATTGGAGACAGAGAAACATCTTGAAGAAGAGCGTTCCAAACTCTCTGAACTTCGCAAACACCACTACAAATTGGCTGGAGAAATTGAGGGCTGGGACCAGGAAGTAGGTGCCACCTCTGAATTTGGGGAAGAAATGGTAGATTTCTAACTCAATATTGAAAATTTTTTAGTATATAATCATTGATATCATGAAAACCAGTTTTTACTAATAAATAGGGTGGGCATCAGAAAGACAATCATTTTCACATTAAGAAAATATCCAGGACAAGCAGGAAGGCAATGTAATTGCAATATGCCTAATCAAGACAAAATGCTTTTGCTAATTAGCATCATTGTTGATTGACCAATTATGCCAGCTGTGATTACACCCTTGATCTTCATCAGAGTAAATAACTGCCACTTTCCTGATTATTTTTAAATGAGACTACACCTGGGAAACAGATTAAATCATTATGATCATAATCATCATCAGTACCATTATCATTGTCATAATCCCATCATTTCATCATCATTATTATGGCTATTATTGACACTATTCCCACTTCCACCTCCATAATCATTATCACAATCAATAACAATAACTATTATCATCTCAATGTTGATATATTGAGATGTTACAGATGCAAAAAGATGAAATTTGATATTTTGTTTCCCAACAAAATAGACCTCATATCCAGTGTATGTTGATTGTAACCTTGTCTTTTTTATTTAAAAGACTTTAAATTTTATGAATTAGGTCTTTAACCTGATTGCTTAGGCTTCTTTACCATTGTACTTTCGTAAAACATTTAGATGCAGACCTGGCAGCAGAGTCTATATAGCTTAGAGGCTCTGAAAGTTGATTTAGCAAGTAAAACTACCTGCTGTCTTTTCCATCTGTATAATCTTGTGATAACAACACAGCATACATCACAAATTGTAACAAAGATTGCTACCTCTGTATCTACATATATCAAGGCTTGTGTTAGGCTGTCTTTGCCACAAAGACTTAACCAGATCATAATGGTAACTCCTCAAAATTCTTGTCTTTCCACTATTTCACATGGCTGAGGCTGTATTTACAGGTAGTGAATAGCTACCACGTGGTGCATTTGATGCATATTACATTATGCAGACTGTCATCAGCATTAGCTCTGAACTGATCCCATGAACTAATACTTTTTGTGTGATAATTTCTATCCCCTCTCAAGATGTGTTTAATTAGAGTAAAGCATATATTGTTGGATTTGCAAGATCTTTCTCAGCAAGCATATTGCAAAATGAAAAGTACTTACATGAAAATGACTTGCTTTTTAAAAAATACATGATACACTTTTCATGAAAAACATTTCATTCACTATGTTTGAAATTTCATTTCATTACACTTTCCAATGGAGGTTATCAGCATTTTAATATGACTAGTAGTTTTCTGAATAGCCAATGAAAAAACTGACAGATTCAGCATAAACTTTTTGCATAGACATGCTGTATGTGACAGTGACAGTCATATGCTGACTGTTATTGTCCAAACCATGGAAACACGGATCAGAACCAAAACTTCTCAATTTTCATAACTTCAGAACTAGTTTTTTATCAGTCACACATAACTATTTTTGTACAATAAATCTGCTAACAAGCACAAAACAGGAAAATAAATCCTTGAACAAAATATACAACTTTTCCTTTCATTCTCAACAATTTGCAATGAAGCATAATGTTTTCTCAGCCTCCTAATTCATGATTCATTTGCAAGCATTTTTTGTGCACCAATCATGCTTTAAAGATATTCAAGCTTTTGTATTGTGACAGTTGTATGTTGAAGAATAATCACTGGATGTTAAAGAAATAGAAGGTTGATGCTGTTTTGCCACAGTATTATTAATTCATGTTGAAAGCATGAGAAAGTGTGTGATTTATATGGATTTTATGTATCACTCAAAATAAGTGGATTATACATAATAGATTTCCAGTTGATTCATACTTAGTTCATTATTGTCCCAGAAGTCATACTTGAACAGGCTGTGCCTTCTGAAAAAGACTGGATATAAAACCTTCACTCTTTCTTGTGTGTTTTAGTTATGAGCTATTTGCAGTTAAATGTGCAGTAAGATAACTAAGCTTGTGAAACTAAAGTATACAGGATCAAAGCTATGCCTACATACCTAGTTTTGTTCTTTTTCAAGTCCTGTCAAAATATCTATATGCTTATAAAGCTATAAGCAAATTTCTGTAAATGCTCTTTTTTTTTTTTTTTTTTTTTTTTTTTCTTCTCTCCTTAAATATCTATACAATAGTAAATCTTACTTTGTTTAATTCCATGTATAGTGTTTTTTAGTAGTTTCCTGTTTTTTTCTTATTACTTATAGTTATTGTGGATATATTTTTATCTTATATTATTTTATTTTATTTTGTTTGATCTGTTTACTTGTTTTAATGCTAGATTTTGAAAATCTCATTAGCAACATACTTCAAAGTCACCTTAAGAAGTAAGGACTTTGTTATTCATCTCTTTTATGGACTTATTATTTGCTGTGCATTCAACCTAACCCTGTGTGCGGGGGTGGGGGGGGGGGTAAGAGAGAGAGAGAGAGAGAGAGAGAGAGAGAGAGAGAGAGAGAGAGAGTGAGAGAGAGAGAGCAGAAGAGGGTTTGGGGAATAGGATTATTTCCAGTGCAAGGATTTTTCACATTATCACACAACTTCTCAGAGGTAAGAGAAAGGGAATATCTAATAGTTAAATAGTTGTTTTGTAAGCATGGCCAGAGCAAGAAAAGCTAGTATGGGATGGTAGCAGATAAGAAATTCACAGCATGATGTCTTTCTTATTAACAAGACTGATGAGAGTGAAGGCATGTAATGCATCAGTAGTTTAAACTCGACCACTGCATGTTGTCCCACATTTTTCTCATTGTGCACCTTCGGAATTAATCATGCATACATCCACAGTAGCTATCACATGTCTATGAGATGTTTCATACCTGCTCAAAAGTCTTTTTCATATGTAGTCATCCTTAAATGACAGTTAAAGTTCACCCCAAAATAACTACTGTATCTGTATGTGCCACCTCATTACTGGTTGCCTAGCTTGCATTTACTTAATGAAGAACGTATTTTACACATGATCAGTGCATGATTTGTTGTCTATCAACACTTGCCATATTATAAAATGCAAAAAATATAGAATTATAACATGCCCAAACTTCATATAGTATGTATAAATGGGAGATTGAGACTACACTAAGCTCATAGGGTTATACTGAGTGTGAACCATCTTCTAAGTTGGTTCAAAATTATTTTGTTGACCAGTATGAGGTTATAAAATTGGTTGAAAAGTGGTGTTGGGAATAAATACACAAACTCATAAGCCAAATTGCTGAATTCTGAAACTTTCTGCCTTCCATATTTCTGCCTCTGTATGACTTGACTCTTATTTTCTCCTATTGGAGTTTTTGAACATCACAATCCATTTTCATCTTCACATTGTTACTGCAAGCTTTTCATCTTCACATATTTAGGATTGTCTTTAGTATTAAGAACAAAGTTGCTTCTATCCATACATATTTTAGATGATAGCTTTACAATACTGTTGCATGCATACTTTAAAATGAGTAGTAATTTTGATATTTACTACATCCTATATTTGTCATGAAGGAAATCTTTGTGGTCAACCATTTACCACAGTTATGGATAGTATACTTCATAATAGATTATTTCTTAGTTATGAATACTGTACTATTATGGACACTTACTGAGTCAGTTCAATGTCATGTTTTGGCATCTTAGCAGATGTCCATGATAATGCTAAATAAGAACACAAATTCTCTTTGTGGCTGAAGTAGTAATTTATGTTTTGAATTATATAGATTTATTTTATTTTACTTTGTTCCATACGTTTCTGCATGAACAATGGCAAAACTCATCCTGCAGCAAAATGGCTTATCATGCTGTTATCTAAGAAAATACGAAATTGACATCTATTTCAAGTTCATGTTGTAAAGTAGCTTGAAGTGGCTTTGTTGGTAAGCTTTGTGTGGCTTTTAAATATCAGGATTATTATTTCACTTCTTTGTTTGCAGGAGCTGAGCTGAGTCGATATGATTATTTCATCATAGAGCACTGGTTGAGTGGACTGTTTGTGGATATTCATTCCTGACATTCATAATTAATTTTTCACATTATTTTTAATTTGGGAGAAATAAAAGCACAGTTATTATAATTTATACTTAACTTAAAATATCATCTATATTAACTCTATTATATAAAGCAAGCATAACATTGTTGCACTTTTGTATTTTGATTAATCAAATTTTGCTGTTTTATATATATATATATATATATATATATATATATATATATATATATATATATATATATATATATATATATATATATACACACACACACACACACACATACACACACACACACACACACACACACATACACACACACACACACACACACACAGTGGAATCTTGACTTATGAGTTCTCTATTTACAAGAAATTTGAGATGCAAGCTGCTACTCAGTTGATTTTTCACTTCAACTTGCGAGCCAAAATTTGAGTTCGTAGCTGGTTTTATTATGCAGTTATTTTTGGCTAAATTTTATTTGTCTGACTATGGGTCCTAAGTCTACCTCCTCCAATATCCACCTACATCAGCATCTTCCACTATCTCATGTTGTCTAATCGCCAAGTTTAAATGAGTTGGTAAAACCATTTTATTTCTTTGTAGTCTCTTTTGTTATATTTCATTATGTTTTTGTACAATATTTGTTATTTATAAATAACTTTCTTATTTAAAATCATAAGAAAAGTGTTTTCGGGGGAGATTAGAGCAGATGCATGAGTTACAAGATCTGACATGGAACAAATTAAACTCACAAGGCAAGGTACCACTATATATATATATATATATATATATATATATATATATATATATATATATATATATATATATATATATATATATATATATATAGTTTGATTGAGTGTTATTAATTGCACAATTATTGTACAATTATTCGTGTTGATGTATGGTGCATTAGCAGGTATACCTGGCCAGTCAAATATGTTTTTATAAACATATATTCTTATTTTAACATGCTATTTGTCATACATCAGCCATAAGTTATTTTATGCTCATCATACTGGCATCTTTATTGAATCAAGGTAGCAGTTATTTTGTCTGCTAAAATTTATGATTGGATTTGGGGGGATTTATATTTTTGACATGAATTTTTATATGCATGTATATACATATATTGTAAAACACTTAAAATGAATGAGGTTTACTGAATATCACTTGTACCAGGTTATTAGACATGTTGACCATCTGGAGGTATTTTTTATGGGCATTTAGTTGATGCAACATTCTTCATTGTTATACAATATCCCAAATTAGTAAATATGTTGGCATGAGTCATTTGAATTCAGTTTTGAGTGGAAAGTTATCTAAGGTCTCATGTAGTGAACTGGGCCCAGAGGGAAAGGCATAAAAAGGATATGATGAGCAAAAATAATTATATAACTCTCTCTCTCTCTCTCTCTCTCTCTCTCTCTCTCTCTCTCTCTCTCTCTCTCTCTCACAAGGAGGTTGTGCAAAATCTGCTGGAGTTTAAACCCAAATTATTTCTTAACTCTGTGTATATTATTGTACAAGTATATCTCTTATTGCATTTATTTAGTATAACTTTATTTTTAATTTAGTACTTTAAGATGTGAATGAAAGAAAAGTAGTTGTTCTTCATCCACTGTATTGTCATATTGTGTGCAATATGTTGTATAATTATACATCATGATCTTCCTTACAAGATTTGCATTTATTGCTGTGTGATTATTCAAACTTTTGTAACAGCAAAACTAAGTTGAGTGTCCTGAATGAAAATAAACATGATGTACTTTGGCACTGTAGGAACTGTGGTACAAGATAGGTTCTGTAAAAGGTTACACGAAATAAGTTATATGTATATCAAATGATGGGCACATTAGGAACACAAAATTCTTTGATACAGTACAATCATTCCTGCTTCAAACACATATCAACCATGACTATTTATCAAGTGGGAAATAAATTATGCATTATAGTAATGCATTCATTAATATTCACACTAAGTTTACAGTATGTGAGGTAATCCATTTTTTTTGTAATCAGTTGATGTGTCATAGCCCAATCACCCAGCCCATTCATAAAAATTCTTAATTAGTAAATGAATGAAAAGTACAAATATATACATCCCATGATGTTGAAACAAAGACTTGTAATTAATGCAGCTAAATTGATGGGATGTGAAATTATATGTAAGTACACTTCTGATCAACTCATAGCAAATCTTTACCATCTTGCCATTCATTGACCAATTTTTGCCTTGCCCTCCACTTTTACAACACTTATTACATTCAGTGGAAAAAATTGATGCAGGTCATGAAACGGATGTCATATTTTTTTCCCTAGTTTTTGTTTTGGAGTGCATGAGGTATTTGGTTCAGATACTAGAGAACAGCAATATTTTTTTCTGCTGGAAATTAGAAGCAAATACAAGAAAAGCATATGTCTGTATGATTTCACATTGATTTGACTCTGTTTGGGAACTGGTGCCAGATACGAACTCATAATGAATATAATATATTTCCTTTAATTTGTTGTAATATTTGTAATTATGCATATTGCTTGAAAATCTCTAAATCAAAATGTTAAGATTTCTGTGTATTAAATTGAGTTCCTACTATATCACAGTCATACTTTTGTCAGGGATCAAGTGGGTAGTGGAACAACAATAACCATTAATAGTGTGCAGAAAAATCTCATTCATATACTTACCACCTTCACTTTATCGTATACTTACTTGACATTGTTGTCTCTGTTTTCCCTTTTAAGAGAATTGCAGCCTGGTTCATAATTTCAACCATTACACTTTTTCTTTTAACATAGATGTTGGCATACAAGAAATTTTAGATTTAAAATGTATATTTGATGCTTACAGTGCCACAATTGACCATAAATCCTTATCATTATTAACCATGTATGAGGTATATTTTCATTATCAAGTGAGAGGAAGCTTGGATCTAAACCCATTTTGGATTTGTCAAAATACTACAACTTAAATGGTTAACTGAGATGATTAACAAACAAAATGACAAATACCACCATATTAACCCAAACATGAATGCATCAGTGATAACTCAGTTCCTCCACATGCATATACACTACATACATAGTCATTCCATTTATCTTTTATATTATCGAGTTTTGTCATTTATATGTAAGATCTAAGAGTCGGCTAGCTTGATTTGAGGCAAGGGTTAATCTGACTTGAGTTTCAGCACAATTATATATGACCATAGGAGAATTTATTTATGATGTGTTAGATAACTTCTTCCATACTATTTCAAGTTAAACTTCTCTTATATGCCAACATCTATGGTACCTTAGATTATGAAATTAAGGTATTTGCCATATTTCATGCTTCATTAGTAGCCTTCATATAACATTGAGCAATGAAAAACTGTATTAATATAAGAATGTTGTTGACACCTCATTGAGAAGTAATAGGGATACTTCTCTTTAACCATTGTGTTCACCATAGTCAGAAAGGTACCTCAAGTCCTGTTAAGTGGTGCTTCACCAAGATATGTACACTAGTACATAGTTACAAATTGTAGATTATTTTTCTATAATTGCAAATTGTATTGTTAAATACTACTGGATTTTAAAAAATAATTGTCGGGAAGATATATTTAGTATTTATCATGAGACTAAAAGATATTTAAATTTACGAATTTTTTAAGGGATGGCTCTCATAGTGTTTTGTTGTGAACATTATAGGGTCAGTAGCTTAAGATGTGTATGTATGGTATGGCTCAAGAAACACAGAGGAACCAAACTCCTAACCCTTAACCCTACCCCAGGGAGGTACTGGCTTTAACTGTACAGAAAGTTCGTTTTTTACACGTGTTTACATTATGCAAACTCACAGTAGCATGTATTATATTCATCAAATAACATATAGACCTGCTTTGTGCATTGTGCTACTGTTCACACACTAGCACAACTTTCATCTGTCACCTGCAGCTTCATTGTCAATACCAAGTATTTTTGCTCAATGGCATACTCTAATGCCATGTTTAATGTACTGCTTTAATGACTATGTATGTCTAATAGATGCCCAGCAAAAAAGAAAACTAATTCCTGGGCTCCTAAATGTTTAGGGATGTTATAAAGACAAGGTAAATTTTAGAGTATTAGAAAATTTTATCTAAGCTGAGCTCATAATTGCTATTGAACTTTTGATGTGGTAAACTGGGAACACATTACGTACCACTCATTGCATTACAAGTATGATGACTGATGTGCCTGTGACAGCTACCTAGTCTATAATCATCATCATCAGCCATTATAATTCCACTGTAGTACACAACAGAGCTCTCTCAACCTTGTGTTCCTTTTGGTCATCTATTTTGAGGTCATCCCACCAATCTTATTTCTCTCTTGCTCTTAATCCATTTTGTTTTGGGTTATACAGTACATTTCATGATCCTTTCTGTTATATCTAAGAATTTAGCTAAATATGTAATAGGTGGGTGTTATTGCGATAATTTATCACAGTAATAAGATTTTTTATTTACAGTATCAATATTGCTAATGCTTGTATTGAAATTTTTGGATTGATCAAATTATTGGTTTTAGCAAGTAAATTTACCACCAGTTTTTTTATTGGTTATTGCTGATAATGTTATTGTGATGATTTTTCCATTATTGTGCCCAGCTATGGTTGTTTACTTTTATTCACTTACTCAACCCATTGAGTGAAACCATGAATTATTATCTGTACACTTTTAGGTTGTTTTTGTGTTGATTTAGACATTTATTTATAGTTGGTAAACTTTTTTACTTTGAAAAACAAACTTGTTAGTTACCATTTTTCTAGATGTAATTATAAATTTCACATTATATCATTCTCTACATATTTAACTTTGTGCAAAAGACGAACCTGCTGTATATCATGGTTAGGTCAGTTGTGATAATAATTATACTATATATATATTCGTAAATGTGTATGTGTAATATTTGGGGTATAAGTTTAGATGCCTCATTATATGGGGTCATGTTCCTTGCCCATTATGATATACTAATATTGGCCTTGAATCTGTCAGCCTCAGTGGTTGGACTCCTTTCTGGCCATAACAGTTCACACCTGCCAATTCAACTATCTTTGTACAGGTAGACTTGTTATTATCAATACTTTGTGGTGAGGAATAACCCAGATGTGGATAATGATCTGTCCTTAAATAACTGGTAGGTATTCTATAACATAGAAAAGGAACATGATCACCACTGCTTTATTGTGCTGCCATAGATACATAATAAATGAATAGTAATCTGTATTATTCACATTGTTACATTGATTTTTAATACAGTATTTTAAAAATAAGTAGTTTTCATACCAGTAGTAAAATAATTTCAGTAGTTTTCTTTAGCTAACTCCATAGATTTCCACTGGAAATACCATAAGGGAACCTGTTATGTAGAGAAATATTTATATTTCATGAAAATTCTACAAAAAGTATGTTGTTGTTATTTTATATATATGGTATATTCTTCAGCATTTTTGCCACAAATATTATTGAAGATGTCAGAGTAAATGTGATTATTATATTAACATTTCTAAAAAAATAATCATGCTTGTGTTTAGAGGGCATATACTGTAAAAAGAAGAAAGATGTTTAGTTAGACATCCTACAGAAACAGATAACCTTAAACAGAAAGAAGAAAAATTATTAAAAGAAAAAAAAAATCATATTTTCAGTTCAGGACAAGTTTAGTAACCTAATAACTAGCTAGCAAGTTTTTTTTTTTTCTCTCTTTCTCTCTCCAAGAAGGGCAGTAATCTTTCCCAAATGTAAATGTTATATGTAGGTGTGTGTGTGTGTGTGTGTGTGTGTGTGTGTGTGTGGATTCTTATTATTGGTTTAAGATATTTTCACATAGATTGCTGAATATTTCAAAATGTGCATTTTATAAAATGGATTGAAGAGATGATTCCATTAAAAATACAAAGAAAATCTACAGTTCACTGATAAATCATTACAAGTAAATCATAGGTACCTATATGTGCTAGCATGTTCATATAATCTCCATGTTTTTTGTAACTTTTTTCAAGAGCTTTTTAACCGAGAAATAATAACTTTGGTTGCAAGTAAAATATAGATAATAATAGTGTTAACAAAATTTGATAAAAAATACAAAATAATAGACCAGCATTACAACATCTAACAATCATGAAATGTTTGTACTGGATATAACACCAGCAAAAACTGCACACCTTACACAAAGTTCAATTAGGACTTTACATGTGAAGTATGTTTTGTATTCAATGACCATAGATAAACAAATTATCCCACTAATTACCGAGTATCTCTTTATCTTCAGCACAATTATTTATGGCAATTGATCCATGCAATGCACAAATTGTAAATGTCTTAGTCTTTCAGGAGTGATTAAGAGATAAAACATAACCTTATTAACTACTGTCTGTATTCACTTTTCAGCTATGTATTTTTAAATTTTAACCCTTAGGAATAGAATTTATAACTTACAATTTGATATGTTCTAGATATATAGCATTTTTTTCAGTTTTTAGATAAAATCAGATCTATTAGTCTTCTTGAATACATTTTTCTCCTAAGAGTTCAACAAGTATCACAATATTTAGTGTTAATTCATGACTTTTACTCGGTTTCTGGACTTTACCTGTACATACGTTGAAAGCTATGCTACATATCACATGCTTAACTGGGCTGTCTGCCCTCAGGATCATCCTGAAAAATAAAACATATTCAAATTAATTTTCTCCAGTCTTTACCTTAAGATCCATACTGCACTGTACTGACATAGACAGGTAGTATAATTCCCAGTCTAGGTATAAGTAATTCTACTGGAATCTGTATTGTATGTACTAGTTCCCTGTCTAGCTATAACTGATTATATTTTCAGACTTTATTTCATAAAATATACAAATGAAATAGAAAATCAAAGAATAACATTTATATTCACAGACATTTCATAAAATATGCTAATGAAATTTTTAAATCAAAGATTAGCATATATAATCATTTCACAGTATATTGAAATTGTTACCTAATATATTATCTTATCCAAACCAGGTCAAGAAGGATGAGCCAAGCATCACTTCTGCTATCTGATCACTTTTGTAAGTATCAAATCACGGGTATCTTTTTATACACAAAAAAGAAATACACTTACACTTTGAGCATACTGAGCAGTCCATTCTTTGGCTGTGGCTTCATATTGTGGTTTTCGAAACTTGTATTCTTCTGCCTAAAGAGAAAAGTAGATTTTTTTAATATGCATCAAAAGAATGACAAACGAGAGAATATGTACTATATTACATACCTCATACTAAATCACTCCTTTTTCTTCCTTATCAGCAGTCAAGTGCTGTACAAATCATCAATCTGATCCCAACAATTATAATTTTTTTTAATGATAAGATAAACACATGAAAGAATCTCTCTCTCTCTCTCTCTCTCTCTCTAATATGCATCAGAACAATCAACTTGCAATATCAATCATAAGAGGGTCATCAGGGTTGGGTGAGGACAGCAGTAGCCTGATTGAAGTAAGAACACTGGCAATATTATGCAATGGTCTCCAGCTTCCTGATGGGGGCATCTTCAACAAGTCCAGACAGATTCTCCCAGCAGTGTCAATGTTAGGGTGGTACACTCTAGTGAGGAATCTCACTTTAGGTGGCATAAATGGATACCTGTAAAATTAAGTGCAACAAAAATTTTAAAAGATAGATAAATAAAATAACTCAAGTAATCTCTGAGCAAAGTGAGTAACCACAGTTAACTGTCAATCCTTCATATTTCAAAATGAATAAAACAGCAGGTATAAGTTAAATAAATGGAAACTTATATCTAGTATTTTCACATAAAACATAATACCTATTACTACAAATATTAGACCAGAAATCTTCAAAGTTCTCTAGAATCACTATGTATGTGTGTGATGATAAACCTATTAAGTTAAGTGAATTGCCAAAGAGAACATTTCAAGGAACACAGTTAAGCTCTTACCTCTCAGGCACTTCTACTTCTAGATGAAATATCCCTCCGCTATACACGGTCCCCTCCTCTCCTCTTAGAACTGAAAATTAGGCAACATTTTATCAGATGTTATAAGCTAAAACATCAGTTTTCTAAACTTTATCTTATCCATATATGTATGTATATATGTATATATGATTATTATATGATTAAATGGAATTGTATTGTGGAGCCTAGTTTCTTCCAAAGTATAAAGGTTAGTTTACTCTTGTCATACCAAATGTCACCTTTTAATATTATACTTTTTATACCATACGGGGAATAACTTGTTCTAGTCTTCCATGAATATGCCTATTTCCACCACTCTTAGTGGTTTGAATCACAAGCACTGTGCATGTTTGTGATGTTGACTGATTGTATCCCACTCAGGTGTGTTATATTCCAGCTAAATCATAGAACAAGTGCAGCAGGAAAAAAAAGGGAAAGTGGAGATAAGAAACAAATAAAACAAAAAATTATAGCTGTTACCTACAAATGGAAAATGTCCCTATTTTGTTGTTAATATTAAGTAATTCATTTTGAGAATTGCTAAATATTTTTAATCATCACCTACCTGCACGAAACAATTCCATGTTATCCCCTTCAGGCCAGCAACTCACACCTGCTGGAGGTGATTCTTTCAGCTGCTGACACTCCTTCTGCAATCGTTTTACTCGCTGAGCCATTACCTGAAACCATTACTGGTAAGACTGTATGTATGTATGATATTGTGTAATCTCTACAATGATGGAACTTCAATAAAAGAAAATTGAATTCTCTTTGAACAAAAAGGGATGTACCAATTAGCTGGTTCCTGGGGAATGAGAAGGAATCCCATTAAATGTGTTGACATGATACCTGAAAAAGATACGGAGCTTGATTTGGATATTACAACTAATACTTACTTAAAGTTTAATAAGCATATTTCTTCAGTTGTATGTAAAGCCTCTGCTGTTGCAAAATTGAAATGTACTGTTAACTAAGATGTCAAATTCATGTCCACTTTGAATATTTCTCAAGTGGGTCTTATTTGAATACCTATGCTTTTGAGAAATTAACACTGCCCCCAAAATGAGTTAAAGTTTAGCTTTTGGTTTCAGTTAAGTGAGGTTAAAATGATCTTAGGGTTAGGTTAGTAAAGATTGAATTTGCTTTGGTTTAGTTGGTTGGGGTAACCAAAAAATAAATCAAATTTATTATCTTCAAAAGTCTAAGGAGAATAAAAGGCCATACTTGGCAAAGGAAGGACTCTCTCTCTCTCTCTCTCTCTCTCTCTCTCTCTATCTATCTATCTATCTATCTATCTATATATATATATATATATATATATATATATATATATATATATATATATATATATATATATATATATATATTCACCTAATTCTCCATATCAATCGAAGCCACTAGTATAAGTTAACCCCCGTTTGTATTAACTTGAATATTTTGAAGCGCTCATTTGCTACAGATATATCTTAATTTTCGTTCCCGCAATCCGCCATCCAAAACTGGCCTTTCACCCACAGGGCCCCCAAGTTTAGGAGGAATGGAAGAAATAACGGCCTTACTATCGACAAAAAACCGTATGCAATACGCACTTTCATGTCTCTAGATATATTGATGGAACAACGTCTTCCAAATAAAACAGCATAAAGCTTAATGAAAGCCGTTGGATTTGGCAGTTTGAACTACAATTTCAGTTCACCCACGCCGTGCCGTCACTTTGTGGTAAATGGCTGTATAAGGTCCTTGATCACATCCGACAAACTATTGTTCCATTGTAGGGGCCTAGATAGCTTGCAGTCAAATCATCCGATTAACAACAGGGAAAAAAATAATAGTATACTCACTCAATATAATAGCCACGGAGTACAATAATGGAGACGTTAATGTTGCAATACTGCAATGATCTCTTGCGGCTGAGACCTTTAAAGATACATTGTCCTGTATCTTGTCATGGAAGACGCAAGTGAGACGAATGAGAGAAGGTTGTAGATAACAACACATACAGTAATACCCTCCTCAACACCAACAGGAACAAGTATCACACCACGGATTCCACGAATTTATATTGTTATGCTGGCCCCCCGTCACCCTCAGGACAGCATACAGGACGGGGTCGGCAGCACACACACAGGGACACTTCTCGGCGAAGATTCGTGGCTAGCAAGAGAAGCGAGGTACAGACCCACAGACCCCAGACTTACTCAGAGAGGCAGGAATACAGTTAAAGGCAAGGCACAACTTCCTTACTTTACTGGCACACAAGAGTTAATACAGGATGTCACACAGTACTTTTACCACAACACAAACAGGGAAGGAACACGTCCTCAGGGGAGAGCGGGGCAGGCAGGCGTCCTCTCACACTCCTAACTGGGCTGCAACTTCTTCCTCTCCAGTGCTGCCAGATGCAATGGCTCACATTTCCCCAAATCTGAGTGCCCAAATTCCCCATTTTGGACAAAATTTCCCCATTTCAAAAAGTTTTGCTTTGATTGAGTTTTTAGTCGAGTTATAGCTAAGAAAATACCAATTTCTTTCTATTTGTAGTATGGACAATAGGATACTGGCATAGCTAACTGAAAGATACAATTATATTCATGCTGAATACACTTTTAATCTGAAAACTTTAGTACAATAATGAAAAACAATCTGTACACTTCTCAAAACTGATCATAACTTTAAACTAAAATGTTGCATTGATTAGTTAAAGATAAGCCTGTATCATATCCATGAATCACGATGAATAATACATATCAGAGGTTATACTGTTGAAAAGGGGTGCTACTTACAGGGAAACTAAACCAAAAATCCTCTTTCAAATATCGCCTAGAATGGAGCAATCCAACCAATGTTTTAGTGGATGATCATAACTTTAAACTAAAATGGTGCATTGATTAGTTAAACTTAATCCTGTATCATATGCATGAATCACTCTGAATCATACATATCAGAGGTCATACGTTGAAGAAGGGTGCTACTTACAGGGAAACTAAAACAAAAATCCTCCTCCAAGTATCGCCTAGAATGGAGCAATCCAACCAATGTTTTAGTGGAAAGTGAATTTCTCTGCTTGGTCTTCATGCTGTTAACTACTGAAAATATTCTCTCAGCAGCTGCACTTGAATGTGGAAGGCAAAATACACAAGAAACGAAATAAGACAACTGAGGGAACATTTGTAATCCATCTCCTTTTTTCATCTCCGCAATGATTTGCCAGAGCCTTTCTGTGTCAATACTTTCAGCTACTTCAAGATCTGTATTCCTAAGTAGTCTCCATTCATTATCTATCTCGTTCAACTTATTTTCTTCAATGATTCCTGGAAGTAAGCTGACTAGTGGGGCAATGGATGGTTCACTTTTTTTCAGCACAACTTTGGAATCAATGAGCCTTAGCTGTTTAAACACTGCATTTCTGAAGGGAAACCTTTTACAAATTTGACTCACACTCTCAACCAGAAAGTTTAAACAACGTTTTTGAAACTCCTCAAGACTTGGTCGAGACAAGCCATGAGTGTTTTGTGCAATAGCTGCTGTTACTTTACCTCCCAAGTAAATCTCATTTAGAGGTAGAAAGTGTGAGGGGTTTCTGTACTGAACATCTTGAACTGCAGTGTTCTGTAGATGATCCCTTCTTATGTAACAATCCACTGCATGCAATATGTTTAGCAATCTGAGAGTCACTGCATACACATTTTATTAGTTGGGGTAAATGTGTCATAATACTCATAGGTAGGTTATGTTCTGCAACAAAAGCTGCTAGCCTAATTTCACCTTCTTTTACCTTCTTATCCAGAGATGAATGTCCTCTAGCAAATGACATTGACAATAGGGTAGGTTGTTTGGCAGCACTACTGACATTTGTTTTGTGTTTTTGTCCACCTGCATGTTTCTCTAGCTCGGATTTCTTTGCATTAAGCTCGCAGTCACAGGCTTTGCAATAAGCTCTATTTTTACTCTTCACATTCGGTTGCAGCCATCCCTTGAACAATGGAAGTGATTCCCAGTTAGGTGAATATTTCTGAGAATATTTCACTTTCTTTGCTGCCCTTGGGGGAGTGCCTGGATCATTGCATCCATCATCGCCCTCATCCGCCATGACTCGACTCACTTTGACTCACACAAATGTACCAAATGAAAAAAAAAATATTAGGCTGATTATACCGGAGCTCTTTCGTGAGTGAATAATTTGTCACAAGGATTATTTCTGCCAAATACCACTGATTTACGACGGATTTCCCTACTTTCTCTTCTAATCCATAGGACTATATATATATCCTAACTCTATCGCAAATATCAGACTATTAAAAAGAAATAATCATACCACAGTAAGGAGTTGAAGTCGGTGTGTCGTGTGGTCCGTGGTGTATGTGGCAGTGAGTGATACAGGCAGCTGTCAGTCTGTCACTACTTACTGACTTGTCTTGTGGACGCGAACTGGACGCGTCCAGCCGTCCACACACTTCCACTCCATTATCACTTGTCTGTTTCCTACTAGTGGCCACCTCTTCATCTTAAAATTATTATATTTCCATAGATACATCCGTTCAAGTTATTATGTATCATATTATTTATTTTGATGTGTTGATGAATTACCAAATTTAGAGAAAATGCTCCTCCACAATGAAAAATCCCCATTTTTCTAGGAAATCCGAAGTCGCATATGAAAATTCCCCCAAAATGGGCCTGAATTCCCCATTTCCCCATCAACATCAGTCTATTTTACTGTATTTAAAACTAATTTTTGGGTATTTAAATCTAGTTTTAGAGTATTTAAAGACTATTTTAGGGTATTTAATACTATTCCAAAGATTAGTAATTTCTGAAGGAAGATAGTTGAATATTGTGGTTATGTTTTAGCTAGGTTAGGTTAGGTTAGAAAAGTGAGAGGTGGAGAGAAAAGAGAGAGTGAGAGGGGACTAGTTAGGCATCAGAATGGAGAGAAAATTGACTGGGATGGAGAGAAAGTGAGAGCGAGTGGTGTAGGGACAGTGAGAGGTGGCGGAGAGAAAAGTGAGAGGTGGAGAGAAAAGTGAGAGTGAGAGGGGAGGAGGTAGGCATCAGAATGGAGAGAAAATTGACTGGGATGGAGAGAAAGAGAGAGCGAGTGGAAAGAAAACCTTAAGAAAACAAACTAACCGAAAATAAATAATAATAATAAAAAATTCCTTAAAAAAAACACAATCTTTTCAAACCGCAACCAATATTTGGAGTGGGCCGTGTTATTTACCTGATATCTCTGCTATTTCTCTATGTCCAGCGGTGCTATAGGCCTACACTAATCCACGAAGGCCTACTCTCATCAACACCACACGCACGTAGGCCTAGGCACGGTAAAAGTGACGATTTGAGCCGATTTTCTACGATTATTTGGCCTGAAATCTTAAGGCGCCATGTGTTGACGTTTTATAAGCCAAAATGTCGAGATTAAATAGACGATTCATTAATTCTTAGTTTTTTGGAATATTTATTGACATTTTTTGTTATAGTAATTAATTATAAACATTTTTGGTTATGTAATGTTGGTTTGAAATTGTGGATTTATATAGATTTGGTTTATATTGTGACTCTTTATACAGTAAACCTTCAAATTTTTTTTCGCTATGGAATTGTTGTTTTGGCGTTACTTTTTACTGTTTTTCGTCTACTTAATTCATTATGAGCATGTTTTATTAAGTAATGTTGGTTTAAATGCATAGATTTTGAGATATTACATTAAAGCTAACTCTCTCTCTCTCTCTCTCTCTCTCTCTCTCTCTCTCTCTCTCTCTCTCTCTCTCTCTCTCTCTCTCTCTCTCTACGATCGTTATAGGGAAGGCAGTTAAATGAAGAGGAAGAGGAAGAGGAAGAAGAAGAGGAAGAAACAGAAGAAGAAGAAGAAGAAGAAGAAGAAGAAGAAGAAGAAGAAGAGAGA
>CM035196.1:6834032-6848541 GCA_020233015.1 Callinectes sapidus | reverse complement strand
CCTGCTATATGCAGATCTGATATATTATTGCAGCATCATCTTTGCTTCATTTCTTGTGTTGTAACCGAATCAGCTGTTTTTGTGAATGTATTTAACAGATGAACATTATTAATTTGCGTCTCCTCTCTCCCCAGCACCTCCTGCACCGCCTCTGCTATACCCCATGACTAGCCAGCTGAGGCCTCTTGATGTCTGCTGGGCCGTGTGAGACAGCCAAGGACACCAGGTAAACTACTTGTTGCCTTGTTTATTTGTCAATGATTACGTTCTTTTTACTGTCTGACATCTGATTTCCCTAAGGTTTGAGAGTAAAGTTGTTATTATTAACAGGACTCACCTTTTCGTGTATGCAGTTCTCTCTCTCTCTCTCTCTCTCTCTCTCTCTCTCTCTCTCTCTCTCTCTCTCTCTCTCTCTCTCTCTCTCTCTCTCTCTCACTGAACATCCTCCCTGTGTCCTTCCTATACTGTACATGTGTGTGTGTGTGTGTGTGTTTGTGTGTGGAGGGGAGGGAAGAGTCCGGACACACACAACACCGCCGCCTCACCGTCCTGCTTATCAGTCAGCAGTCACTCCCTGTCTTGTCCTGTCCTGATCTGATGATGACATGTTTGTTATATCATATTGCCAAACTAAAGATGACTGATTCACAAGACAGACCTTTAGTAATCCAGCACCACTGTGGAACTCACTACTTGCTTTTGCATTTCCATCTTCCTATAACCTGAAATCGTTTGTTAAGACGGCGATTTTTTCCAGACATCCTTTTTGACTATCTCTCTCTCTTGGACCTCCTTGGGGACTGGCATCTAAACGGGTCTCTTTTGTTGAATCATATTTGTCTACCCTTGGTCAGATTTTCCCTCTTACATAAAAATGAAAGCTAAATAGATGAAAAAGCTGCTTCTCTATCATGCAGGACACCATTCAGGCACCGAGGGAATTCCGCAACAAGAAGGAGCGCACCAACGTAGACTCTTGCCTGCATTGTGGTGTTCATGAGCCACAGCCGAGACGACACCTCCTTCTTCACCTCGGACAGCAATGACGTCACTGTGCTTGACGTGGTGGAGCATTTCAACAACAGAGAGTGTCCAATTCTGAAAGGGAAACCCAAAATCTTCATATTCCAGTTCTGTAGGTAGGTGACCATCCCACAGTATATTTTATGTTGGAATTAAATGTTTCAAATGTTCCAAATGTTATGTATGAGTGTGGTCCAAAAAATATAGTGTCTCTGGATAGCATGGGTATCTGCAAGGGAAGGGGAGGGGGGCAAGGAGGTGCATTTACTCATCCCTTGATTTGATAAATTTATTGCACCCTAAAGGAATCAATCAAAAAATAACAATGGTAGGTTAGAGAGTCGTACTTTTAGGTGAGGTGAGGTAGAAAGACTGTGTTAGATTAGATTTGGTGGAAAGTGAGTATGAGTGTGTGTCTGTTAGGATAGGTGGAGAGAGGGAGAGTCCTACTTTAGGTTAGGTTAGGCACTGTAAGGTACAAAGAAACATTAGGTTAGGCAAAGAAAAGAAACACAAAGAAATTAGGTTAAGTGAGACAGGGAGTGAAGGAAAGCCACAAGGAAGAAAGAACTGAAGAATATAGTGAAATCCTTGAAAAAAAAGAGTACATTTTGCATTTTTTTGTATCAGGAGATCATGATAAGATGAAGGATGGAAAAATTGTAGACGCTGAAATGGAAAAGGTTTTGGGAATGAGATGGGAGCCTAAGAAGGATCAGTTTATATTCAAAGTGCGCATTAACTTCTCCAACACGCACACACACACACACACACACACGAGACACAACAATACATACTATCAGAGTGGCTCACTTTCTCCTGTAAAACACAACAATTAGTAGACACACGTATGTCTCCTTATATATTGCACAACAAATCATATCCTGGCAGCAAAAAATTTGTACTTCTTTAGGATGCTGGGTACTATATTGTTATTGATTCTATGGCAAGCTTGCCTGGTGACACCACCACTGATGTTAGGGTCCCTAAAGTTGTCAATTTTTGGACAAGAACATAGATAGATAGTGTTGCAATGTGTGTGAGAATTTTCTTCCTTAAAAAGCTTGCATGGTATGCCATCCTCAGCAGTTATGTACTGCCAACAGTACTTATATCCCAACCTTAGCCACATAGTAACACTGTCAAGTCTGGTGGATGATCTACCGTACATAGCATACATTGGTGTTATTAAGGTTACAGAGGACATAATATCTCGTTTTGGCATCTACGCTTTTATACGCGCCCTTTGAGAAAATATAATACCTGTAGAATGATATATTGGTTAGTGCGTATGTCTTATATTTGCCTTGTAATGAATTAATAGCGGTGATATACACCAGTCTGGTCACAGAGCCAAGCCGACTGACAATTACGCCTCAAAACTCAGTCCTCATTGAATATATTACTCGGAGAAGGATATATTACAGTGATTTTGTATTAGTTGGTTCGTGTGTGTCATGTGATAGTGTTTTATTATTGAAATAGTGATGATCTGAGGCCACTGTGTGATCGTGGGGAAGGCGGCGGCCGAGTTCAGGTGACGGTAGAGACAATACATATCTCTTTTTGACATTTACACTTTTTAACTCCGTCCCAGTGAATATATTACTTGTAGAACAATATATTCGTGAATTTTGTGGGTTTACTGCATTTGTGTCATATAATGGCGCTGTTGTGAAGAATTAGCGGTGAAAATTCATAAGCCAAGGGAAGAAGAGTTTCATCCCCATAGCGATGAGAGGCCATTTAAACTCACCTCTCACTTGGAGAATGATATATTAGTGATTTTATAGTGTTTAGTTCGTATGTGTCTTGTAGTAGTGTTTTAATGAAGGGTTAGTGATCTGTTTACTGTCGACCCAAACAGATGAGGTGTGGGGAAAACATTATTTCTTTGTTGTGAAAAGGTTAAAGAAATATTGAATAGAGATATTATTACAAGTTTTTTTCCCTGCCATTCCCTGCTTCCATTAACACTTAAATGCAGGGAAAACTATACTATAGTCAAACCAGATTGTACTGACCCATAGGGTGGGAGTGGCCATGGTGACAAATCTCGAATCAAAGCATACATCCCCTTGCCACTCACAGTCTTCCACTCGTAGTATTATAAAAAAACCATGTCCTAAGGA
Organism: Callinectes sapidus; assembly: GCA_020233015.1. NCBI lineage: Eukaryota > Metazoa > Arthropoda > Malacostraca > Decapoda > Portunidae > Callinectes > Callinectes sapidus. The sequence continues at coordinate 6,845,386 of CM035196.1, read as the reverse complement.
TGGTCTAAAATGTTTAAAATAACAGATGATATGATCAATTATTTGATATCAAGAGAGATACAAATACGTATATGAAAACGCTGCGTATCAGGTGAGACGACGTTGCCACTGACCTGAGGTGGGATTATCTGAGGGGGAAGGGGGGGGCGTGAGTGAGGTCGCCGCACCCATACATACCGGGTCACTTCCTATCTGGTCGCCACGCTGGAAGGACACCACTCATTATATTAATATGACTGTGCATCTCATGGGAGCATAGAAAAGAAAAATATATATAAACTACAAGTTTCATTTGCACGTATACAATAAATATCTTTAATGTTTTTAACGTACTAATGGTATAATTAGCTACACATATCATCGGATCTCGCACGCCTTTTTTTCCATAGTTATGCTGTAAATAGATAGGAGAAAGGTCCTCATTCCGTTTTCTTTGAAGTAATAAGATATGTGGCAACGTCGCACAGGTGACAAAACACACCTTACGGGTCAGTACATTATGGTTTGACTATAGATAAATACATGAAAAAATAAATGGAATGATAGCCTATGAGTGAGATGTGTAGGCTGTTAGGCTGGTGGTCACCATAAAATAATTTCTTGCTTTTTTTTCCTTTTGAATTTCTTTGTTTGTGATTATCAAATGTGATTTTCTGTTCTGAATTAATGTGTGGGGTAAGATTTAAGTGACTAAGAGAGTTAGTATAGATATTTAGTATAAAGTTAGTATAAATATTTTTCTTATTGTTAGTTTTAATTTATTTTTGTGATATAGACAAGTATGTATGTGTGTGTGTGTGTTACTTGTTAGTATAAATGTTCCTCTTTAATAGTTTAATGGTTAGTTTTTATTTCTTCTTGTAATATAAACAAGTGTGTGTGTGTGTGTGTGTGTGTGTGTGTGCTGTCCATCATCTCACACCTCACCACACCTATCACACCTCATAACACCACACCTCACCTCACACTTAAGGCCTCAGTCAACAACCTAACCCAATCTGTCTTTCCAGGGCCAGCCAGCCAGCCAGCCAGCTCAAGGACACAGATTCAGGTTCCCCATTCCCCTAATAATGTGTTGGATCTGGAGGTTGAGGTGAATGTGGTGACATCAGCGATAACATGGAAATTCTCAGCGGGTTTGAGTGTGATGACCCGACACTGCCCTGTGACCTCACATCATGCACTTCTACAGTCTGGTGCAATAATCTTAACTTTCCTTCCTTTGGCAAATCCTTCAGGGCAAAATGTAGACTCCTGTGACCTTTTTATGAGGATGGTGAGTATGTATGTATGTATGTCTGATAAGAGTAGTAAATGAATTTAGATGCAAGGTTAAGATGAGATCAGAGAGGGAAAGAAGGAGATATTTGTGCTTTGTATAGAGGACATAGCAAGTGACAAGCAAGATTCTCAGGGCTTGTGGTAAGAATAGTTAAGAAAATTAAGACTTGAAGCTGGATAGAGTTAGCTCAAAGTGTAGAATGTGTGTGTGTGTTTGTGTGATAGTCTCATATATAGATAGACAGAAATGGGAGTGATAGATTATTATTATTATGACTGCCAGCCTGATAGATAGATAGAAAACCAAGTTATTTCTTTATAATACACACCAGCAATCCCAATAACTTCTCTCTCTCTCTCTCTCTCTCTCTCTCTCTCTCTCTCTCTCTCTCGGTCTATCCAAGCATTTTTGAGCATTTAAAAAATTTTTTTCACAAGTTTTCAGGCATCAAACATAAAAATATATTAAAAGCATACAAAAAAGATAAGAAAACACACACACACACACACACACACATGTTAGGTTAGGTTAGGGGTGGTTTTATTATATTTTTTAAGGTTTTTAGGGTTTTTATGATTGTTTTGGGATTTTTTAAGGTTGTGTCTTAAGGCTTTCATGTTTTTTTATCACTGTGAACACCACCAGGTTGGACCACTCTGAAATCTGTAATGGGACATTAGGTTATCTTATGTTAGGGGTGTTTTTGTTGTGTTTTGTTTTATTTGTTTTTAAGATTGATTTTAGGTAGTTTGTTTTTAAGGTTTTAAGAGTGATTTTAGGTAGTTTAAGGTTGTTTCTTAAGGCTTACATATTTTTGATCACTGTGAACACCAGCAGTTCGGACCACTGGGAGACTTGTAATGGGACGTTAGATTTCGTTAGGTTAGGTTAGGGGTGTTTTTTTTGGCAGTTTTAAAGGTTTTTGAAGGTGGTTTTAGGGTATTAAGATGATGTTTTTGCATGTCCTACTTGGAAAGGGTGGTTAACAGTAGGTTTGATTACATTAGGTTAGGGGTGATTTTGGGGAGTTTTAATGATGTTTAAAAAAAAATTTAAAGTTTTTTTTTCATGTTTGTATTGGATTTTAAGTTTTCTTCATGTTTTTAAGGATTTCTAAAGGTGCTTTGATATTTTTAAGGATGTTTTAAGGGTTTGTAAAGGTGGTTTTCATGGTTTTGTGATTTTTTAATAAAAGGTTTTCCACATTTTTGAGGGTTTAAAAAATTTTTTTCATAAGTTTTCAGGCATCAAACATAACAACACATTAAAAGCATACAGAAAAGGTAAGAACACACACACACACACACACACACACACAGGTTAGATTAAGTTAGGGGTGGTTTTATTATATTTTTCGTTTTTTTTTTTTTTTAGGGTTTTTATGATTGTTTTGGGATTTTTTAAGGTTGTGTCTTAAGGCTTTCATGTTTTTTGATCACTGTGAACACCATCAGGTTGGACCACTGTGACACCTGTAATGGGCCATTAGGTTATCTTATGTTAGTGGTTGTTTTGGGAGGATATTTTTTAAAGGTGTTTTTTTAGGTAGTTTAAGGTTGTTTCTTAAGGCTTCATATTTTTTTTATCACTGTGAACACCAGCAGTTTGGACCATTGGAAGACTTGTAATGGGACGTTAGATTTCGTTAGGTTAGGTTAGGGGTGTTTTTTTGGGAGTTTGAAAGGTTTTGAAGATGGTTTTTGCATGTCCTACTTGGAAAGGGTGTTTAAAATTAGGTTTGGCTACATTAGGGGTGATTTTGGGGGGTTTTAAGGATGTTTTTTTTTTTTTTTTATAGGTGTTTTTCATGTTTGTATTGGATTTTAAGTGTTTTTCAAATTTTTTGAGTTTCTAAAGGTGCTTTAATGTTTTTAAGGATGTTTTAAGGGTTTGTAAAGGTGGTTTTCATGTTTTTAAGGTTTTCCACATTTTTTAGGGTTTAAAAAATCTTTTTCCTAAGTTTTTCAGGCATCAAACAAGAAAAAAACACTAAAAACATACCAAAAAGATAGGAAAAAACACACACACATTAGGTTAGGGGTGTGATTTTAATCTTTTTTAAAGGTTGTTTTTAGGGTTTTTAAGGATGTTCTAGGTACTTTAAGGTTTTTCATGTTTTTTGATCACTGAACACCACCAGGATTTGGGGAGGGGGGTTTCAGAAGATCTTTTAGTGTGTTGTACTAATTGGGGAAGAGCAAAGAGGACATTAGGTTAGGTTAAGGATATTTTGGGGGTGTTTTTATTTATATATATATATATATATATATATATATATATATATATATATATATATATATATTTTTTTTTTAGTCTTTAAGATGGTTTTTTAAGAGTTTTCATGTTTTTCTATGACTTTTTTGTAGTTCATACCACTGAGACACCTAGAAATTACGTTAGGGATGTATTTGAGTGGCGTTTTTTGGGGTTTTGGGGATTTTTGTCTTTTTTACGGTTTTAAGATGTTTTTTTAAGGTTTTCATGTTTTTTAAGGTGTTTTTGCTTGTTGTACCTTTGGGTGTGTTTAAGTATATTTTTAGACCATTATTGTATGGAAGAACCATATTTTTTTCATTTTCTTTTTTTCTTGGTTAGATTTAGTTTTGGGGTGTGTATTTAATTTATTAATTTTGAATTGTTTTTTCAGGGTGAGGATAGACAGCTAGCCACTCCAGTGATGTCTGTGTGTCTGTGACTTGACGTGATGTAACATTGGCAAGACAGGAAATTGAGGTAATTATGACAATTCACTACTTCTACTGTCAATAATAATAATTTAACAATAATTCCTCTTTCTACAATACATGTGGGTTCCTGCAAACTTACCTTCCCACAGATCTAAATTACAACAAGTAATAATAGGGAATGTGTTCCAGCACGTTGAAAGTCACCCACCATCCCAAGTAATAATAGGGAATGTGTTCCACCATGTTGAAAGTCACCCACCACCCCTACACACATTACAGTACATGAAAATAGTCATAAAAAACATGTCAAGTGCTGCGTTTTGTGGCCATTATAGGTGCTTCACTGTGCGTTGTTGTGATAATAATATGTCCACAACAAACACGCTGTAAGAATTTCACTTGGGGAAACATAATTTTTGTTCCTCCTTTTCCATGACATGCTTCCACATATTTATTTCCCTTGTAAAAACGAGAAATATGAGTAATTATGAAAACACATCAGTATACTCCGAAACAGTTGGTGTATGGGGTTGTTATAATGACAAATATTGTTGCTGTCATGTCAAGTGTTTTTAAATAGAAATTCAGTGAACACGCTAGATTAGTGCGGGAGAAATAGCATAATAGCATGTGGAAGATGTGTTTTCTTAATAATTACTCAGATTTCTCCAGTTTATAATGAAATATATGGAAACATGTGATGGAAAAGGAAGAACAATAATTTTACTTATAGTTGCAGTGTTTGAACAACAATTTCATTGCTCGTGCATGCAAAATAACTCCTATAAAAGTCTGGGAGACTGGGAGACATTTTCTGCGACACTGTATCTGTGAATATTTCTTACTGTAAATAGAATTGAGGGTAGTAATTACCAAATACCGTGACTGTGAATTTACCGGATAAATAATTTCTGTATTGTATAAGGAGGACTTACTGTAATAGTATTAGTAGTAGTAAGAATCAATTACCATCTGAAATTTTGATATTAAAAGTTTGAATAAAATTCAATTTGTTAATTTTATTTATAATATTACTTTTCCTTCTACTAATTTTGTATGTTATCTTTGAATCAGGTGGGCAAGACGAACCTATTCAGGGAAAAGACTCCAAGACGCAGGTGGTGGGTTTCTAGGGTTCCTGGGGTCAAGGAAGCCCCCACCCCGCTGGCCCCAGGAGGTGCAGTCAAGAGCAAGAGAAAGCTTGAAGAATCCAGCATTTTCAAGATGAGTTATCTGGTCTGAAGGAAGCAGCGTTGGCCCTGAAAAAAGTCGTCTTCAGCCCGTGTAGTTCTAGGGCCCATGTTAACACAGATTCTTGAATATGTACATTTCTTCCAAGATGAATTTTTGTTCTTAAAATCCATGTTGACTCTCCAGAAATTGATGTTGTACTTAGGCCATTGTCATCAACAGTAAATTTGAAGCTGTTGATGAAATAATGGCTTAAAGAAAACATGAATTTTGGTTAGTTAATGTTGATTTTAAGACGAGAAATTTGTCTGGGGAGAAGTTATATATATAAGAAAGTTTCTTAATATATACATTTTTTCCGAGTTGAATTTTTTCTTAAAATCCACGTTAACTCTCCAGAAATTTATTTTATATTTAGGCCATTATCATCAGTAAATTTGTAGCTGTTGATATAGTAATGGCTTAAAGAAAACATGAAACTGGTTTGTTAACATTTTTAAGACAAAAAATTTGTCAGGGAAAAATATGTATTTAAGAGACATTCTTCAGTATGTAGGTTATTTTCTCAATGAATTGCTGTTGTTAGAATCCATGTTAATTCCAGAAATTCATGTAATACTTGAACCATTATTTTATCAGCAACATCAAATATACTGCTGAGATAATAATGGCTTGAGTCCAACCAATATTGGGTGGTTAACATGGATTTTGACATGGAAATTCATGCAAGGGAAAGTTATGTACATAGGAATCTGTTAACATGGGCCTTTTGAAACTGTTAGTCACCAAGTCAACCCAATGGCACACTGCTGGTCATCACCCCTGAGGAATGGAAGAACTCAGAGCCCAATAGATGCACCATCATGGCTGGCAAAACAACACCACACTACCAATCCAGGGATGACGCCAGACAACATCACCACCACTGCCACACGCCAAGATGGAGCCATCTTGCCAGCCAAGAGTTGCACCATTGTGGCCGGCAAGACAACACCACACCACCAATCCAGGGATGACACCACCACCACTGCCACATGCCACGAGTTGCCGAGGAAGTCTGTCTGGATGGAGTTGTGTCCAGCCCACCAAGTTGTAGAACAAGTTGACAGTTGGATACAAAAGATGTTGGAACTTTCAATAAATGCATAAAGTTTCTATTTTTTACTTTATATTTGTCCAAAAAATTATATCAGAATAATCTTAGGAACAAGAAAAAAAACTACAATCTTTAAGCTGCAATTTGCACATAGAGGCCCCGTCCTTCTCCCTAGCAGACGGGGGAAGGAATTTTTAACAGTAGAGAAGACCCTCCCACAACCCAGAACCTATGTGCAAATCTCACCTTAAACTGATTCCAAAAAAGAAAAATTCCAAACCTATCAACTTATTTAAATTTACTACTACTACTATATATAGGCAACTGCTAATATATATATATATATATATATATATATATATATATATATATATATATATATATATATATATATATGTATATATATATATATATATATATATCATTATTCTTTTCTTTTGTAATATTATAATAGTATATTTATTTGTGTGTGTGTGTGTATATATATATATATATATATATATATATATATATATATATATATATACACACACACAAATAAATAAACTATCAATATATTAAAAGAATAATGAGAGAGAGAGAACTTGGTGCTCCGAAAAACCATGCAGTTCTTGAGGATCCTCCAAAAAGTACTGACAAGGATATGGTTGATCTCCTTCGCTACCCCTCTGGCATTGCTATACCAAGTCCAGCGGTGCAGCGCTGGTCTCTAATACCAGGAACCCGCAATTCTCAGCCTTCTGGATCTTGCAAAATTCAGAAGGAAAGAGCTGTTGTCGTTTCTGGTACCAGAACAATGGGGACCAACACATATTTCATAGCCAGCCCTTTCAGTGCCAAACAGCATTAAAGTTGCCCAGAACAATGAGTGCATCACGACGGGGACATTGGTCCAGTAAAGAGTCGAGTTTGGCGTACAATATCTCCTCTTCGGTTTCACACACCTCGGTAGAATATCTCCTCTTCAGTTTCACACACCTTGGTAGGAGCATACACTGCAACAACAGACATGAAGCCTAAACTGTGCTTCAGCCTTAATCACATTATACGCTAATCAACCAGAGCAACCTCTACAACAGACGGCTGCAGTCTGCTAGAGATAACAATGGCTACCCCCTTGACATGGTGACCATTGTTCATGCCGAACTAGAAGTAAATAAAACCCTTACTACTGGTCTTGCCACTACCAGTCCACCTTGTCTGAGAGCCCCACCATATCCACCCTCAGCCTACTGAGCTCATCCAATAAATGAGGCAGTCGGTGATCCTCTGAGAGACTCAGGACTTTCCAGGAGCCCACACGCAGAACCCTTCAAAAGTTCAGCCCAGGAGTGGTCCAACGTGTAGGCACCACATCTGCAACCTCACTGGCATCCCCAAAATTAGAAATAGGGCTAGGGGGTCCTCCCATTTTAAATCAAAGCAGAAAATTGTTTCACAATAACATCAAAATAATGGTTTCAGCAGCAGTTCAAAACTTCAGAACAAAACTAGAGTAAAAACTTAACATTTTGTGTTTAATTGCTTCCTTCACCGATTTCTCTTGTGACCTCAAACTTGTCAACTCTTCCTTCTAACTTCTTGTGTCCTTATCACGAAGAGATTGTGAGTAGGTTTCTGGATGATATTTTCACCCTGAAAAAAGATTATGGCTCTGTAATAAGTTATACATAATGTATGTTGTAACTAACAGTTGGTGTGACTGACAGCCTGACTTAATCTCATCCATGACAATCTGACTAACCTACGGACTCATTCTTGTATATTCTTTAGTATAAAGTCACTGACTAGACAACAATATTCTGAAACACTACAACATCTTGTACTGATCATATACTAATGGTACTCCAGCAAGGCATCCATAAGTGAAATATTGCCGTCTACAACAAATGAAAATATCAAAATGCATAACAAAGAGAGAGGTAAACTCTAGACCTCCCAACCTGCCTCTCTATTTCCAGCTTCCTAAGACTTGACTCTATTTGAAAGGGAGGTTTCAAGACATTTATCCCTGACACCTGACTAACTCTCTTGTTCTTTAAAATGACTGGCTATTATTACTGGGCTTTTTATATATTTATTATTTTTGTTGCCCTTCACCACCTTAACCAAGAAAAAAATTCTGATGCTCTATAACTCTGAAAATGATGCTCTACTCAAAGAACCTTAATATCATTATTCCCCCCCCAAAATTACTTACAGTCATATAATGTGCACACAGGAAGATTAACAAGTATGGCATAGCAATTAGGGCACAAAAACAGGCATTCATACAAGCCAAAGGATCATGTTTACTTTAATTAAAAAAAAAAAAACATTAGTATTAAGCTATTTTTTGTTGGTTTAGTTAATTGTGTGGTAGAGGTAGCATGTCCCTGTATTTGTATGAAGAAGCCAGCCTTGTATGCATCTCACAGGACTACCTACACTGCACTCACTGACCTCAGGTGTAAATTGACAACGAGTCTCTATTGCAGCTTAGGGATTTGCTTCATTCCTCTTGAGCCTCAATCAAGAGAAGCCATTGGTTAGGGATAAGGCTGGTATGTGGACCTCCTCCTCAGCTCTACTGTGGTATAGCCACCAGCTTACTTGAGGGACCCTCCCTCTTTTCTTCTTTGACTTTCTCATCGCCCTTCAAATTAAAGGAATTGATTAGTATACACAAAAACTTTTTTCCCTATCTTTTACCAGAAAAATTAGAATAATTATATTATTGAAGATATATTCATGTACCATACAAATAACCATCAACTTATTGATTTACATTTCTTACTTTCCTGAATAATCCATTCATACAAACCATGGGATCATGATTACTTCAATTTTCCAAGAAAGATAATTAGTATTGACTTATTTTCATCAGTCTAGTTTATTGTAGGGTAGAGGTGGCAAGTCAGCAGCCAGCCTTAGGTGCATCTCACAAGACTACCTACACTGCACTCACTCCCTCACCTCAGGTGTCAATACACAACGAGGCTCTATTGCAGTTTGGGGATTTGCTTCATTCCTCCTGAGCCTCGATCTAGGGAAGCCTTTGGTTGCAGACGGTTGGTGCGTGGACCTCCTCCTTCTCCTAAGCCGTGCTGCACAGCAGCCACTGGCTTACTTGAGAAGTTGAGAGACTCTCCGTCTTTTCTTCTTTGACTTTCTCATCATTCTTCAAAATTAAAACTTAATTTAGTATACACACACAAAGAAAAGAAACATCTTTCTTTCTTTTTTTCCAGAAAACTTAGATTAGCTCTATTATTGGGTATATAATTATGTACTGCACATCTAACTACTAACTTATTCATTCACATTGCCTACTTTTCTGGAAATGAAATACTTAGATGGCACTATTTTTCATTCAGTCTTTTAGTTAACTTTCTTATAAAAAGGTTTGCCTCATGCCCACTCCAATATTTAAAAGACTCAACTGAGTCAAGATGGTTCAAACTGCACGGAACGTCACCACATTACCACCACTCACCCAAACACCACTCATTACCATATACCAATAACATTACCTCAGACAAAAATGTTATTACCAAATACCATATACCAAAACGACTTTGTTTCTTGAAATGAAGTATGAGGTGAGATTAAAATATAGTTGTAACATGTATGAATACATACATTTTTTATTTTCTTTTATTTTACATGTTGGCAAAAAAATTCAGCCTTTTCTTTTTGTATGATCAGCATATCCATTTCTGTCCTCTCCTTCTCCACCTGTACCTTATGTACCTTAGCTGCCTCTGCTTCTGCCTTGGCCTCAGCAAGATGTTGCTCTGCCTTGGCCTTGCTGGCATCTACTTTTATGCTGTAGAACCTTTAATTCCAGCACCTGTTTCCTTTGCAGGTGCTTCTCATCTGTGATGATGAAGCAGGGAAGAGCGTTGGAGCCCTCATCGGTCTCCTCCTGCTAGCATTGGCGGATGAAGGCTGCCATGATTGTTGCTGGCTCTCTTGTCTTCAGCGCTGGGGAAGGGGCTGATTCTGTAATGAAAATTAATGTAAAAAATGTCAAGTGAAGGAATATTAATATACAAAGATTATTTCTTGTGTTATACCTATCATGAATTTAATAATTCCACCAAACATGTAACAGGACATTTAAGAGGTATAAATGGATAGTTTCCTTCCTTTGGAAAATGATGAATACTTATGAAAACACTGACTTATCATCAACATCTTCATGTCTATCGTGTATAATGAATTTGTTGTTCATCATATGAGCCACTCAGACATAGTTTTCGTGGTTAAGTTTAAGCGTAATGAAGGTGGGAGGGAGAGAGGAGGGGAGGGGGCAGTACCCCACCGGGGCGCCCTCACCAGCAGGATATTGTCTTTGCTTCTGGACTGTTTATTTGGGATCAATAGTCACATTTAAGGCTTTTTATGAGTACTGTGGCGTGTTTGGAGTGATTTGCGTGCGTGTGTGTGGTGGAGGTAGCTGTGGTGGGCGGTATTGGGGGGGGTAAATAAGGGGGCATTTTTGGGCTAAATTTCTTGCAACGCCCAATGCACTTTTTTATTAGAGGTTGTATCAAGTTGTTATTAATGGCAAAAGATAGTTCATATACCATGATGTTTTGTGTCGTCAGTTCAGTAAAGTGAGTGGAGAGGAACCGTGTTATTCGGAGGTGTCAAAGTTACATTAAAAACTTCATCATCGGCCTCTCAACAGTTTATTTCCGCCTCTAAATCACTCCAAAGTGTTTAAAACAATGAAGAATAATTGATCGATTGTCTTGAAATGGGTTTTGGTTCCGCTGAAGTGGCAGTTAGTGGGTATTTAACGAGTGTTCAAAAGTGTCATATTTTTAAAAAACCGTTTTTTTCCCGTAGAATTTCTTCAGAATTGGTGTTGCTAGGAGAGTGTTTGTACTTTGGGAATTAGTTATCCTATTTATCGCGTCGAAACAGATGCAATAGATTGATCTGTCCTCGTTTTATCGAGGGGTCATTTTCAAAATGGTTTGCGCTACGTAAATATTGAGCTGTGACGTCATCAGCTGTGACGTCATCAGCTGTGACGTCATCAGCTGTGACGTCATAGGGCGGGTGCCTCCCTGCCCCCCCCTGCCTTGCTGACTTATATAGCAGGAGT
>CM035196.1:6813253-6817405 GCA_020233015.1 Callinectes sapidus | reverse complement strand
ATATATATATATATATATATATATATATATATATACCTCAACGGTGACGTGAAAGAAAATTTATAATTATTTCAGAAATAATTTTGGAAATACATCGATTTAGGGAGAAACAGAGAGAGAAAGACAAACAGACAGAGGGTAGGGAGGTGGAGTGGAGTTGGAGAAAGAAGGGAAGACGGTGATGTGGCAATGGTGGAAGAAACCCCCCACCAAGGTTAATTAAGGTCACACAAAAACTGCCAATTTAAAGTGCACAAGAGTAGCAGCAAGTATTTGAGGGATATAATTCGAAGGGTTGTGACCTTGATGTCCCGGTGTGTGGTGTGTGATGTGTGGCGTGGTCTCAGTCCTACCCGAAGATCGGTCAGTATGAGCACTGAGCTCTTTCCATAGAAGAAAGGCTGGCAGGGTGACCAGATGACTGTGATGGTGAATAAAGCCATCCACCATAGTTGCTGCAAATCTAGACTGGCGGCTTTTTTGCGCAAGGCAAAGAGGGGAAGAAGAAAGAAAGGGTAAGGAGGTGGAGCGGCGTTGAAGAAAGAGGGAGAGCCCGTGGGTGCCCGGGGTGCACATAACTGAGTGAGCTGGAATGACAACCTGCTTGTGTGATGTCACGGCATTTTGTCTCACGCACGTGGGGCTTGCCAGGCACATCCAGTTGCCTTGGGATATTCAGAAGGCGAGTTTTTTGTTGCTTTGTAGTCGAAAAGCGCATAGAGATTGTGTTTTTCATCGTGTTTCTAGCCACAGCATGTCCACTGGGGAACATTTATCGACTGAAATGATTTGTCAGATACTTGCCTAACAGGATGCAAGCTCTTAGATCAGGTATATGATTAATAAGTGAGAGTAGATCCAACAACAGTTCGTAGATGAGTACGACATGCCAGTGTGTAAAGAGTGGCCAGACATCAGTGCCATACAAGAGCTCTGGGAGGCCCAGGAAAACATTCCTTCCTGTCACAGCAGTCATCGAATGTACTCTGGAGTCTAACCCACGTAATGATGCCAGAGAAGTCAAAGCGCTTAATGTCCTTGTGTCTTCAGAGAACGTGTCAGTGAGAACTCCCTGGCCACTGTTTTCCACTATGACACGCCGTGCCTATCAATAAATTGTCGTTTGATCTACTCTCAATAATTCACTTATCTTCCTGGTCTAATGGCCTGCATCCCGTGAGGGAAACATCTGATGAATAATTTCAGTCGATAAATGTTTCCCGGTGGATATGCCGTGCTTATAAACACAATGAAACACGTATTACTGCACCACAAAATCTATGCCTTTTGCGACTACAACGCAACAAAAAAACCTCGCCCTTTGAATAACCTAAGGCAGTGGTTCCCAACCTGTACGCGAGGGTCTTCCACGTGGTAGGCAAAAATGTTTGCTGCCTAACACTAGATAATCTGGCAATGATTTGCGAATGTTGCTACACTCAACAATCATTTCAATATAGTGATATCTGATCGAATTGAGTTTCTCTCGAACCAGGTGGTAGGAAGCGACTGTACTGGACCTCTAAGTGGTACTCGATCACATAAAGGTTGGGTACCACTGCCCCAAGGCAACTGGCTGCGTCTGGCAACCCCCACGGATGCAGGACAGAATGCTTTGACATCACAAGAGGCGGACTCTCATTTTGTCTCGCTCCAGTCACACGGAAAAAAAACATCGTTGTTGTTTCGTCCTAATGTGCGGACGGGAATCGCGAGGTGGGAGCACGTTTTATCTGGTATATACTGTATATTACGATAATTCATTATTTAATGCTATAAAAATTTGCAGCAACCTTATAATTTTATTCACTTAATAGCAGAAAAATAATTTCACAATGGCATCAAAATCATGATTAGAAGCATGGAATCAGACAGCACTCACAGCAAGATCAGGTAGATGCAACATGTCACTGGCTACCACCAGCGCATTAATTTATTTCACACCGTATGTTTAATTCTGGTTCTCTCAAGTATGCCACACAATATGCAAACTTAAATATTCATTCATAGTACTCACTAAAACGTCTGTTATTATTCAGTGTTATTTGAAACGAAATTCCTCTGTGATCTTATTTGCCGAGGTTGATAAGGTTGCTGCATATTGAATGGCTGAACAGCGTTGGGCAAATATAGTTACTTATAAACACACGGCGGGTGCTGTTGGGAGTCTGCCTGAGGCTGTGACTGAATGGAAAGTGGCTGTCTACAGAGTGATTTGCCGGAGTGACAGAGGAATTGGACTCATTGTGTTGTTGTATATCATTAATTACTCATTAAATTGCCTAGTTTTGCAAAGTACACTTTTTGATTTTGCGATTGTCTGTCTGTCTGCCATGACTTTTTTTTTATGTAGAAGGGAGGCGGTCAAGGGCAACAAAAATAAAACAAAAAGGCTCACTGTAGTGCCGGTCCCTGGAAAGTCCAGATTCAGTAGCCAAAAGAATAGGATAAGTGTCTTGATACCTCTCTCTTGAAAGAGTTCAAGTCATAGGCAGGTGCAAATACAGAAGCAGGGAGAGAGTTCCAGAGTTTACCAGAGAAAGGGATGAAAGACTGAGAATACTGGTTAACTCTTGCATTAGAGAGGTGGACAGAATAGGGGTGAGAGGAAGAAGCAAGTCTTGTGCAGCGAGGCGGTGGGAGCAGGGGAGGCACGCAGTGTCAATATTCATTCATTATATCATAGAAAATTAGATTTTTATGATTTCAGTGAAAATAATTGAAAAGAATGAAAACAAGAAGTTGGCAACTTTCCCGAAATACCAGAGTGTGATGGTGTGTTGACTTTCTTTTAACGGTTTGCCACCATTTCTTCATCAAAGATAGGCTATATATTAATGCATGATCACCAGTAAGAGCTAACATCACCATGATCACTGTAAAAGAATTGTGACAAAGTTCTGACCACTTCTCGCCATTGGATCGGTCGTTGAACCTCAAACGCTAATCTCTCTCTCTCTCTCTCTCTCTCTCTCTCTCTCTCTCTCTCTCTCTCTCTCTCTCTCTCTCTCTCCTGTTCATTTATCATCTTTATCTTGTTCGTCTAATTTCACCATCAGCCATTTACACCGAATCTCTGTACTGAAAACTGAGGACAATTACTTTGATATCTGTTGGTGTGATGGAGACCGTAATATCTTGCGACATCCTACACACATTCAGGGCAGCGGAACGACAGAGAATAGATCTGTACTGGAAACACAACGTAAAGTGGACTTCTTATATAAATAGGGGCGTTTTCAAACACTATTTCCGAGTGGTGGATAGATGTCGAGTGAACTTACACCGGTAAAACGCAATGTTTTTTCAGGTTTAGCTGAGGAATGATGTCATGCCTCTGATTTAATTAAGGTGACTCCACCTCCTATACGCTGTGATTGGCTGGTGGCATGGCAGGAGGCCCCGCAAGCACACACACACACACACACACACACACACACACGCACACACACACACACGCACACACACACACACACACACACACACACACACACACGGAATTTATGTGATATACAACCCTGCTTTATGAAGGCCGGGTGCTCGCCGCGTCGCTCCCCCGAAGGAGGCGAAGTATGTAGTGCCATATATGAATTTATTTGTAATCTATGTACAGTGGTACCTCTTGACTCGAACACCCTTTGACTCGAACGCTTCCCAATCCGAACACATTTGGCGAACAAATTTTGACTTCCAATCCGAACGCGGCGTCTCAATACGAACACAAAAACACGTGACGGCCGACGTCGCCTTCCCGCCAGTCGGCCGGTCTCGATTGCACTTCTCCGCCGTGAACACCTCTCTCTATTGAGACTCGGGAACGGCTTTCAAGTCACTCCGGCCCCTAGTTGCCTTGGTTACTCCAGCCCCAACCCTGATCACTTCCTACCTACCACCGCAGTTAATGCGGCCTTCTACTCCGGTCACTGGCAAACTTATTTACTAATGAAGATATATTTAACACTTTAAACAAGCAATGAAGAATAAATTGTTAAATATCACTGTCATTTGCGCAAACTACGATAATATAATAATTTGCATTTGTTTACAATAATTTGTACTTTTCTTGAAATAATTCCTGTTGGAAATGATATATTTAACTTGATGAGAGAGAGAGAGAGAGAGAGAGAGAGAGAGAGAGAGAGAGAGAGAGAG
>CM035196.1:6803253-6808253 GCA_020233015.1 Callinectes sapidus | reverse complement strand
CAGTGATCACCAGCGACTTGAAGATTCGAATCTTCGCTCACCTGTACAGATACCAATAACGCCAAATACTCGTGTTGAGCAAGTTCATAACGCCGTATGCCAAGTCAATCTTCCTATGACTTCCTGGTTCGATTCGCCATCGTTACGCAC
Source organism: Callinectes sapidus (assembly GCA_020233015.1). Lineage (NCBI taxonomy): Eukaryota > Metazoa > Arthropoda > Malacostraca > Decapoda > Portunidae > Callinectes > Callinectes sapidus. The sequence continues at coordinate 6,808,103 of CM035196.1, read as the reverse complement.
TACACTACCAAGGCATGTGAAGTTTTCCAAAATATGTGTCCTCGTCACATGCATGGATGACTACTGTTTCACTCAATGAGCCTCCAAAAAACACCTGGAACTTGTGGTAGGGCCAGGAAACCTGAAGTCTCAAGGGCTTTGCCTCCTCGTGCAGTTTTCTCTAGAGCCACTAACATAACCTCCATCATAGGCATCATAGGCAAAATCTGTACTCTCAGTATTGCCGACAGATGTTCCACAATGACTGGTCTACAACTCTGTTTATATAGTACCGGTGGGAGACTTGTGTTAAGTTATTAATTATAAAAGGCAAATTTCGTAACCGACATGGATATCAGACACAAAGACATACGGACACGTACCCAAGCAGATTATCGGTTACTGGAGAGGAGGTTGTCAAACAGTAACTTGGAATTGGTCAATGTAATTAATGACTGATTGATTAGACACTTCAAACACAAATTTTTCCCTCCAGTCGACACAGGGAAAACTGAGCTATTCAGAAGAATGTTTTTCATTCATATAATTTCAATAGTACTCTCAATTCCCGTAAATTAAGTCCGCGCCAGTCATGTTGTGACATCTGATAATAATAAGAGGGGTAGGAAGGAAGAGCCCCCCCGAGGCCCTATGGCTGAATAACTAGCAGAGATCCCAGACGTACGATAATTACCGTACAAATACAATAATTTAGTATTACTATTGTACTCGATGAAGAAGAAGAAGAAGAAGAAGAAGAAGAAGAAGAAGAAGAAGAAGAAGGAGAGAGAGAGAGAGAGAGAGAGAGAGAGAGAGAGAGAGAGAGAGAGAGAGAGAGCGCGAGAGAGAGAGAGAGAGAGAGAGAGGGAGAGAGAGAGAGAGAGAGAGAGAGAGAGAGAGAGAGAGAGAGAGAGATAAGAGGATGATGAGTTGTTGGAGGACGGAGGGAGTAAGGTTGGTGGCCTTTTCGGTCCACTCGTATATCGAGTGGGAGTGGCTAGGGACGGAGTGAGGGGAAGGGCTTTACTACTAAGCGATCTGTTCCCGTATTTTGTGCATGAGAGGGAGGCGGTTACCCGGGGGAGGCCTATTTAGTTCATATCGGGAGTTTCACACAGAAGGGCGTTAAGTTACGGACTTTGGGTATTGTTGTTCTACCTGACTTTACAGTAGAGAGAATGGCAGAGAAACGCAGTGCCGTCATGGATAGTGCAAACAGGAGTCCACCTCGGCTGAATCCACTGAGGACGAAACTCTACAAAGTAAACAAGGTAAGTAAACGATAATTTCGGTACAAATCTGGGAACCCTGGTAACTAGTAATCATTTCTTAATCCTACTCCTGCTTCCATCAAAACAGGTCAGTCTCCGCTCAGCCTCTGAAATTTAACGTAATTATATAAGATCTAGCGCTTATATACAAACATATTATTAGATTCCTAACATACCCACTCTTGCCTCCATCAAAACAGGTGTAACTACCTTGCCTCTCTGCTGGAATCAACGTGTGTGTGTGTTAGGTTATTAAAATAGGGAAAATGTAGTGTTATTGTGTGAAAGGAGAAGGGTGGGGTAAGGGAATGTCACTCTTTGGTACATTGTTCCTACCCCCCCTCCCTAAGCTGGGTACTTAGACCCACGATTAGGGTGAAGTAAATGATTATATCATATATTTGTTTTTCTATGATATACTTTTGCAATGAGTGTTACATCTTCATCCGGCGGACTAGGCTGTATTTCGAACATACGTGGTTTGAGAGAGATTAATCTCATTTGGTATGTCTTTTCGAGATTAAATTTATCGAACTGTGTTATGAAATTGTTATCAGTGCCTTAGCAAAGCCATGGGTGTCAATTATTTTTGCTACCACATACTTTTGTCAAAATAAATACAACAAAATTACACTTAAAAGATTTGTTTTCATGAACATATAAAAAAGAACTCTTGCATCACACCCAGCAGTACCCAATCCATGCAAGTGTTGAAAAGTGATGGGGCAAGCACGCATCTCCACCTCACTCCTGTATTCATAGGGAAGAAGCTGGAAACACCCCCTCGACACTTAACAGCCCTCACAACCCCGGAGTACAGGCCAGTCAATAGGCTAATTATCCTTGCAGGAATCCTACGGAGACACAGATCCCAAAATGCCCCTCAATGCACTAAATCAAACGCCTTCTTGAGATTAACATAGTCTGCAAGCATCCCTTGTCAAAACTCAAGCCGGCGCTCTACCAGTACGCGAAGCGCTAGATTCCAGTCAGTTGTTGACTACCGCTTGTGAACCCAGGCTACTTAGATTTCTGATGTCTCAGCAGGTACTGTGGATCCACCTCAACAGCGTATGGGCAAGCACCTTGTCTGGTACGCCGAATGGTGTTATACTGCGGTAATTGTTACTATCCTGACGGTCCCCTTCCCTCTTCTAGATAGAGATGACCAACCTCTTTTTCCAGTTAGGGGAATAGTACTTTAATGCCATACAGTAGTCAAGACAGCATGCAACCCACGGATCATGGCATCACTCCCAGCATTGAGCAGCTTCATACTGATGTTATAGATACCAACTGCCTTTCACCCCCTCAACTTTGCCACAGCCTCTTTGACATCATCAATGGAGGGTGTAATTTCGTCAATGGGTGGATCAGCATCCAGCGTCTCTAACCCAGCAGTTTGGAGCTGTCTGCTTGGAGTATCCACTGTAAACAGCTGCTCAAAGTTCTCAGCCTAATGAGCCATCTGTTCATCTGCATTTGATACGAGGCAACCATCTGGTGTTTGGATAGCGCTCACCTGGGATGTAAACTTAGAGCAGAGTTTCTTCAGGGCTCAATAGGCAAGTTGGAGGTCATCAGCATTTAAATGGCACTCGACATCCTCAGCAAGACATACTTCTTGTCTCTCCTCAAGAGAGCTTCAGTATTATGTGACGGAGCTCTGTACTGGTGGCAGTTCCCAGCAAGTTTGATGGCACGACTCTCCTCAATAGTGTCCAGCGCTTCTATCGAGGCGAAGGCATTCCGTGATCTGGAGCGCTCCCCAGCGATTTTTTTTAGCAGCCTCAAGATTCTCAGGTTTGAAGATATCCCATAGCTCTTCTCAAGAGTGTCGAGCACTCCAAACCAACTGGAGACTGTCACAACATACTTCTGTGCACATGTCAAGTCTTTCAGTTTCTCAAGATGAAGCTTGCTGTGGATCTTGCAGGCTTTCTGGACCTGATATGAAGCTTGAGTGTAACAACAGCAAAGTTATAATCGGTTGCAAAGAACTCAACAAAAAAAAAAAAAAAAAAAAAAAAAAAAAAAAAAAAAAAAAAAAAACACCTGCAGTTCTAGATCTTTCAACGAGTACTAACAAAAAATGTTTGATCCCCTTCGCTACCCCTCTAGCATTGCTATACTAAGTCCAGCGCTGCAGCACTGGTCTTTCTCAGCCTTCTGGATATTGAAAAATTCAGAAGGAAAGAGCTGTTGTCGTTCCTGGGTAACTGAGCCATGGGGGCCAACACAAATCTTGTAGCCAGCTCTCTCTTTGCCAGTGACAGCATTAAAGTCACCCAAGACAATGAGTGCATAATGACAGGGACACTGGTTCAGTACAGAGTCGAGTTTGGCATAGAAAATCTCCTTCTCTTCAGTTTCACTCATCTCAGTAGGAACATACACTGCAACAACAGACGTGAAACCCAAATTATGCTTCAGCCTTAGTCGCATTATGCACTCATCAACCAGAGTAACCTCTACAACCGACGGTTGCAGTTTACTGGAGATCCTTATGGCTACCTCTTTGATATGTTAACCATTATTCATGCCGGACCAGTAGTAGGTAAAGATGACTCTGCGGGCAAGAAAAAGACAACTACTCAGACTGACAAAGTTTTGTACGGTAGGTGAAGCAGGACCCTTTAATACCAGCAGCTGAATCAAAGAAATGATATCACGATTTGTACAATACAGTTCAGGCTACAAAAAGACCTGAATTTACCTTGCCACCGTGCCGCCAAGAAGCCACGGCTGACAACGAATATGAAAAAACTGGCTAGCTTTCGCAAAGAAATACCGAGATTGAAAAAAAATCATGTGGAGTGATGAAAACACTTTTCGTTTCGTTAGGTTGGCTCGAAAGTGGTGTGGCGCCCAGTGATGTGAGCAGATATGACCCCCACTACATTGTGAAGACCGTGAAGCACCCTTATAGCGTTAATGATTTGAGGTTGCTTCAGTGGAGACCACGATAGGGGTATTCTCTGTTTTCTCCATAAAAACCTCACCATGAAGGGGAAGAACTACATCAGATTTAAAGGAACATTTGCCAATTTCACAGTATCCATACCTGCAACTTTTATTTATTTATTTATTTTTTTATACACGATGGTGCCTCTGCACACAAATCACGAGCACAAAGACTTCCTTAATGAGCAGAAAATCGAAGTTTTGGACTGGCAAGGCAACTCACCCAACTTAAACCTCATACAAAATGCCTGGAACCAGATGGAAAAGGAAGGTTGCTAAGTTCCGGTCTAACTTCGATCCCCGCCCTGGAGGAGGCACTCATTAAGCTGTGGGGGTCAATGGATGGCTTTTACTTTACTTTGAGAATCTCGCAATATCCATACCCAGGAGGATCAAGGAAGTGTTGAAGACCCGTGATAAAATACAAAATGTAAAAAAAAAAAAAAAAAAAAAAAAAAAAAAAAAAAAAAAAAAAAAAAAAAAAAAAAAAAAAAGATAATAAAAATGTAAATAAAAAGACCCAATGAAAAGAGCTTGAAATATACCCTCGTGCTTATTTATTAAAAAATTCTTAATATTAACTTAGCCTTTGCGCTCACTAAATATATATATATATATATATATATATATATATAT
>CM035196.1:6752765-6758070 GCA_020233015.1 Callinectes sapidus | reverse complement strand
CTCTCTCTCTCTCTCTCTCTCTCTCTCTCTCTCTCTCTCTCTCTCTCTCTCTCTCTCTCTCTCTCTCTCTCTCGCCGGTTTGCTTGCTTGCATCATACTGAAAGTGATAGTAATGGTGCCAAGACTATCGGCAAGTGAAATAATGTTAAAGTAGTAGCAAGGAGTAGCTCTAGCGTGTTCGTCACGTTTAGGATGGAGGAAAACTTTATACAAATAACACCCTTCGATTTTTATCTCATCGGTGATGTGAAATAAAGTTTAAAATTTTGGGGGAAATCCACCGATTTATGTAGAAACAGATGGAAAGGAAGAGGCATAGGGTAAGGAAGTGGAGTCAGGTTGGAGTAAGACGAAGAGCTCGTGATCTATGGGAAGGTGGCAATGGTGGGGAAATCCTTGTTAAGCTCACTGCCACACCAAACCGGCCAGTTTAGAGTACAGTATGTATCTCCAAGAAGCTTTACGTTGCAGTTTCCGTAACACTCCTGCGTATCATAATTCCGCCTCTGAAGCAGTCATCACCACCACCAATAATTAGATCATGGCATGTAAAGCACAACAATCTCTACGTTTTCTGTCTTGCTACGACCGTAAAGTTCTTGGAGCAGCGTAACTTTCATGTCTTAGAGCCCTAGACGGCTGTAAGCCTGAGAGGAATTGTATAAATGTACGTATAATCATGTAAACAAATTGCTACGAAAACTTATACAAAATTAGGGAAAAATACCAATACTAAAAGTTTAATAGATATGTACTATGATGTATTTCTGCAGTACAAACCATACAACATTTCCCTTTTTTAACCATCATTCACGTTTCGTGTATTTCAGTTTAATAAGTGCATTGCAATTTTGAGTAGATTCTTTTACTGTAGTTCGTTGCTCATATTGTTGTTTCTTGAGGAATCGTATAAGTCAAGGATAACATAACACCCAATGTGTTTTGAAAAAAACAGTACTTACTATATTGCTACAAACATTTCTTTATTTTTTCAGTTCTTTTGTCTCCTGACTTTCTCTTTTTTTCTAATCTTTAACAGGATTGACTCAGAACTACAGGTCCGAGTGTCGGACACTGCCCTGGCCCGGGACCTCTTCCCGCAGGACTACCACTGCCTTGGAGACAATGAGAACCGCTCTGTCAAGTGGTTGAGTCTGGAAGCCCTGATCCACAAACAGTTTACTCCTGCTAACGATGTGGTAAATCGATTATCAAAGTTTACATAATTATGTGTAGTGCCTTCAGCTTTTGACGTAAATCTGGTTCATCATCATGTTGTGATCAGTATACAAGTTGTTTGAGCAATTTTTCATCTTTTATTTTTCCCCCTGCAATTTCACATTATCTTCGTTTCCTTTTCTGCATTGAATTTTATCTCAGCAAACTTAAACTATTCATTGTTCTTCAATTCAGTGGATGTTCGGAGTACTCTTGTGGGAACTGGCAACGCTGGCACAGCAACCCTACATCGAGGTGGATCCATTCGAGATGGCAGCCTATCTACGTGATGGTTATCGCCTCGCCCAGCCCAACAACTGCCCTGATGAGCTGTAAGGATGAGTGTGGGAGGGAGAATGGATACCAGAAGCCTAGTGGCTATAAGGAAGCATTAGCATCTTGAAAACACCCATTACCAAGGATATCACTTTTTTTTTTTTTAGCTTTTGTCTCATAGGATGAACAGTCTTGTAAAACAATGAAATCTACACCAAACACTAACAGCTCCTCGAGCTTTAAGTTCATTGACTTGTTGGAATTGCTCAGGTTTGTAAGTTAATTATGAATTTCATTGCAAACTAGGTGGAAGATGCAAGACCATGGTTATGGGATAGCCTTTACGATACTCATGACTAAAAGATAGTGTGTGATTAGATAACAAAGATGAAAATTTAAAAAAAATATATGATAATCTAATGCAAATTGTTGCTAACCATTCAATAAGTAAAAGCAGTTTGGTACATTTGATTCAGTTTGATCATGCAACTACACACACTCTCTCTCTCTCTCTCTCTCTCTCTCTCTCTCTCTCTCTCTCTCTCTCTCTCTCTCTCTCTCTCTCTCTCTCTCTCTCTCTCTCTCTCTCTCTCTTTATTTAAGCATAGGTATGACATAGGGTATTATACATGGAAGGCAGATTGTCTTTTAGCTAAAGAAGACCCCCATTTTAAGGCTTCTATTCAAAAGCTAGACCCGTGTCTTGGCATTGTCACTATCAGGCAATTTGTCTACACTGTCACTATCAAACATGGTATAGTCACAAGCACCGTCACTATCAGGCCTTGTACGAGGTTGGGGGAAAACGATAAACACTGCACTGTCACTGTTAGAGTTTGCTATAATGGCACTAGATACTGTTAAGGTGGTCGGGAGCGTTGCCAGGTTTGGGCGGCCACCTTCACCTGCTGAAGGGACATGTGCCCCACTTCCACTGCAGCTGTGAAGGCATTCCACAGTAACGCTGTGCCACACATGAAGGTCCTCTGTTTCCCTGCTGTGCAGGCCATCGGGATTTCAAGGAGGAGGTCCGACACTGCCGTTCTCGAAGTGCGCTCACACTTCCTCCATGGGACCCGAAGCGCTGCTAGGTGAGGGGTGTACTGCACCTGGGCTTTGTGCAGCACAGTGAGAGCACTGACCCTCCTTCGGTGCTCCAGGGAATCCAGCAGCAGTGTGCTAGAGGGGTTTGGTGTGCCTCAAGCGGGTACCGATGCTGCTGCTGGTGGCGCCGCTCTCAGGGATGGTAGTGAAATTGTTGGCCAGGATGGTGCTGCCGCTGGTGGCCGTTGGTGTCAGCTATGAGGCGTTCAGCCCTCCGCCGCACCTTGTCCAACAGGGAGATGTGGCCTTGGGCACTGCTCATTCAGGTAAGTGGGTTGTACTCCATGATGGGCCTCACCTGCGCCTTGTACAGCTTCAAGAGGCTATCTGCATCAAGTAGGTTCCTAACCCGATGCAAGAGTGTCAGCCTTAGAGAGGCTTTCCGCGCCACACTATCCAGGTGGCTGTCGAAGCACAGCTTGGAGTCTACTTCCACCCACAGGATGTTGACTAAGTCCTGGATGGCAAGGGTGTCCACTCCAAACTTTATCTGACCTCCGAGCAGCCTGGCATCATCTCGCGAACGTGATATGAGAACAGCCTGGGTCTTTTCAGCTGCAAACTTCACCTGCCACCTCGCATCCCAGGTTGTGATGACCCTGAGATGTCGATTGGTGTCTACGATCACGTTCGCGGTCTCATCCCTGGTGTACCTGTGGGAGAGGGTGCAGTTGTCTGTATATGTTGATGCCAAAGGGAGGCTCTGGAGCAGGACGTTGAAGTAAATGTTCCACAAGATGGGGCCTAAGATAGACCCCTGTGGAACAGATGCCTCAATCTTGTACATGGCAGATGTACACCTACTCCTGCAGGTAGCTAGAGAACAGCTCCAACAGTTCACCTGCTACGCCGAGCTGCTCTAGCTTGGCGAGGAGCCCTCTGTGCCACACACGGTCAAATGCACTAGCTATGTCCAAGGCAATGACGAGCGATGGCCGCCCGGAGTCCAGGGCCTCGTGCCATTTCTTAGCCAACAGAAGGAGCAGATCTGAGGCTGACCGCCCTTTCTTGAAGCCATATTGCCGGGGGGAGAAGAGGTGGTGACTGTCCAGGTGGCTTGTAAGCTGTTCAGCAATAACCCGTTCCAAGGTTTTGCTGAGAACCGACAGTAAGGATATTGGCCGGTAGTTAGATGGGTCCCCATATCATTCTTTTTGTGGACGGGCGTGACCCAATCCTCCTTCCAGGCAGTGGGCCAAGTGCTGGAGCTGAGGCACTGCTGAAAGATGTGCGTCAGAGGTTTTGACAGCTCCCCTGCATAACGGCTCTCCGCAAGAATCGCACGGATGAGTCGCTCCTGCTTGGCTTCAGCAGCACGTGTGCCGCAGGTCTCCTCTGTATGTCCAGACCTGAAGCAGAAGTCGCAGTGGAGGCTTCGTCTCTCCTCCGCCTGGCGAGTCCTGCAGTGATCCACGTAGCGACCTCTCCTCCCACAGAAGGCACACACGATGGCCGTGCAGTTGTTCCGCGTGTGGCCTCGCCGGAGGCACCTCCCACAGTGAGGGGGAGTCTCGCTCTGTCTTTGGTTGGTGTTGAATCTGCTGCCGTAATGGTGAATAAGGTTGTAATTATCTCGTGGGGCGCTAAACTTGCCAGACCGCAAGTACTTCCTGTTGGTGGTATGGTTGTTGTTGTTGTTGTTGCTGCTGCTGCTGCAGTAGTTGTCTATGTTGTTGAAGGAGTTGTTATTATTGTTGTTGTTGTTGGTGGTGGTGGTGGTGAAAGTGATATTTCCCCCTCAGTTGGTGGTTTGATTGTTGTAGTCGTTATTGTTGGTCGTGGTGGTAGGGTCGGACAGAGTGGTGTTATACTTATTCTGTGGGGCAGGGGTGGGGCCAGGGGCTGCATAGGAAGCGGGGGAGGGGGGCCGACTACTACCAGGTTCTGTGTACTGGGGAAGATGGAGGTGGTGGGGACGATAGAGGAGGCGGGGGTGGTGGGGGCGACTGAGGCGGCGGCGGTGTCTGTATCAAATGATACTTTTCGGAGATGACGCAGTGGGTCGGAATCCTCTCTCTCTCTCTCTCTCTCTCTCTCTCTCTCTCTCTCTCTCTCTCTCTCTCTCTCTCTCTCATCTCTCCAAGATTTCGTATTGGGCAAAGCAAACTTAGTGTTGTTCAATGCCTCAAAAAACCCAGCTCTTCCAACAATCAACTTAACATTCTTCCAGATAATTATCTCTCTTCTTCAATGACATTCAACTGTCACTATAATGTACAATGAACATTGTCAAATTTTCCTTTAATCTAATCTGAAAATCCATGTTTCATTTCTAGCTTGAAAAGCTACTTTGTTAGGCTTAAAATTTTTGTTGCATTTGAGTGGGGTCCCTCCCTCCTACCTACAAAAATAGGTTTTTTCCACTCTTTCGTACTTTTTATATTTAGCGGCAACCATAAAAACATTTTTATCACTTCTCTTCAATATGTGGTCTTTAGGATACTAACCTAGAGCTCCACCTTGTGAATACAATGATAGATTCACATTTTCTTTGCATTGTTTTTACCAACGTAGTTAAAACCAGGACCAAAGTGAAGTGTGTTGTGGGATTCTTGATGTTGGTGTAGCATACTACTTTATTTGCCTTTCTGCAGATTTGGGATGATGGCACGGTGCTGGGCCCCGGCACCTGAGGACCGAGCCAGCTTTCCTCACCTACTTTCCTGCCTCCAGGACTTTTATTCAGCTCTTGGAAAATACATTTGAA